>PVJS01009415.1:0-50395 GCA_004027185.1 Glis glis
AGAGAGAGAGAGAGACAGGGAGAGAGAGAGAGACAGGGAGAGAGAGACAGAGAGAGAGAGAGACAGGGAGAGAGAGAGAGACAGGGAGAGAGAGAGAGAGAGAGAGAGAGCTGAGGCTGGCCACGAACCCGGATCCTACGGTCTCCGCCTCCCAAAGTACTGGGATTACAAGCGTGCGCCACCACGCCTGGCTCTGTCCTAAACTCTTAATCGCTTCATCTTTGATTTTTGTAAGTGGAGGCTGATGGGGGCAGGGGAGCACGCGCCTGGGCATCCCCTCCCCTCACAGGTTCTGGTTGGGAAGGGTCATTGTCAGGTGTGCAGCCAGGTGGCACTGGGCACCTGGGAAGAGAGTCTGCACCTGCCCTGCTAGTGTCCCCATGCCCAAGGGAACGTGACATTAAATGGGAAATAAAATCACCATGACAGGCTGAGAGCAACCTCAGGAGAACGGGAGGGGCTTTTCTTCTGCTTTGACTGAGGGGCTGCACACTTGCGTTCTCTGGGCCCCTGGTTCTGTAATTGCCCTGGTGTCGAGGGCCTGCACCTCGCAGGTGTTAAGTGCTCTATCCAATCTGCTGTTATTATTCAGGACCCCACAATTAGAGAGAACCAGGCCAAGCAAGAGAAAGCCCGCAGGCTCGGGGGACAGCTGGTGGCCTTCAAGGTGACTGCACCAGGCCTGGAAGATTCCCTCACCCGCCACGTGGCCCCATGTCCCAGGTCTGCAGCATGAGCAGCAGGCTGGGGATAAGCCAGGCCCAGACCTTCCTTCCTTGCTAGACCTAGGATGAGAACCTGCAGGCCTCCTTTCCCACGGGGACAGTGGGGGGAACAGCTCTGCAAACTGAAACACAAGTTTAGGGGTAGCTGTGGTCCCTGAAATTGAGCTCAGGACTCAATTTCTGCTCTCATCCCCTAAAATGTTCGAAGGGGGTCCAGTTTTAATCCCCAAGGGATGTGTGACAAGGGATCAGGTTTCAGTAGTGATTTCAGGCCCAGGTGTCAGAACCCCCTGGCTCTGCTGAGGCCTGCAGACCTTGCTGGGAACTTCCAAGCAGTTCCTGGGGGCGGCCACAGCCCTTGGCCTCAGTGACCTCAGTCCTCCAAACCTTGGTGACAACCAGGGAGGTACCCAGCACCTCATCCCCTTCCCTCCATCCCCTAAGCCCCTCCCCAGCCGCTAGAATTCAAGTCATTCTCAGAGATCCACTTAATTAGCCAAGCTTATTAACTCCCACGGGGCTTCTCCTCCCCTCCTAATTAACTCACTTAATTAGGGCTTGCAGGCCCGACTCCACCCAGCCCCACCTCCCCCCAGCCCTGCCCACCTCCTCCAGGCCCCGACTCAGCCACACCTCCCCGGGCTGGGAAGGAGCAGGGGTGGCCTAGGCCCTCCCGCACCCAGGCCTCCACCGCATCCTTCCCTCAGGTCCCAGGACACCAGGACGGTGCCCTCCCAGGCAGCAGCCCACAGGCAGGAGTGGAAATGGGGACAGGGAGGTGGGTGGGAGAGAATGGGATCAGAGGGAATCAGGAGGGCGAGAAGGGCATGAGGGGGCTGGGCCGGGCCTGCACGCAGAGGCTGCACGGGTTTGAGTTCCCCCGGGCATATTGGCTTCTCCAACTCCTCCACCTCTCTGTGTCACTGACGTACAGGTCAGAGCATCCGCACTGAGGGGTCCTTCCAAGGCTTGCAGGAGTTCATACATACGAAACACTTAGAAGCAGCCCGGTGCAAATCTGTGCTTGTTAAATACGTGGGTGAACAGAAGCTCGCAGGGGTGAGGGGCTGGAGGAGAAGAGGGGACAGCCCAGGGGTGCTGTCCTTCATGGTCCCATGGTCCCAGCCCCATGGGGCTGGGGAAGCTGCAGGCTGGGAGGGGCCCTTGACCTGGGAGTGGTTAAGGGGTAATGAGTAGGCTGGAAGGGCTCAGGACCCAGGGTCCCCGTTCCTACCCCAGGGGGTGGAAGAGACTGGCCTTGTTAGTTCAGAGCCTCTGCTCTCTGTGCCTCAGTTTCCCCATCTGGGGGAAAGCCCTTACCTAGTAAAAGTACCTGGCACATCCTAGACGCCTGTTCAAAGTCTAGAGACTCAGCCCCTAGACGGGAGGTGACTCAAAAAGCTTTGGGAGGGAGGTGCTCAGCAGCCCTTCGCCTCTCCTGAGACCCAAGCAAAGAAAGTGGGCTGTGCGGGCAGCAGGCAGGATGCGGGTTAGACATCAGGCAGGACTCACCAGGTTTGAGGAGTACAAGCTCTCAAAGGCAGGAAGGAGAAAGAGTGTCTGAATTGCTGGGCCTGGACTCCGGGGGAGAGATGGCCAGTCAGTGCCCACCATGGAGGAAGAGATGAGAGAGGGCCTGAGCACTGCGAGGGCCTTGGCCCACGGAGCTCCTGCTCCCCGTGCAGATTTGTGTGGCCAGCACCTCGTCTCAGAAGCACCCGGCTTTATCTTTCCTTGGTACCTGGTCGTGGTCAGAATTTCATAGTTATTGGGACAATTAGTGTAGTGTCACCCCACTCAGCTGGAAGCTCCCATGGGCCACCGTTTTGTCCCAGCATCTTCATATCATGGGTGCCTGTGAATGAATGAATGAATGAATGAATGAATGCATGCATGCCTTGGCCCAGAGATTCTTGGAGTTTCTAGGGAAAGGGGGCCCATACGGCAGCCCAGGCAGCTGCCCCACCTGCTCAGCTATGACTCTACCCACCTCCTTACATGGCCCCAAGAATAACCACCCTGAGGGGCAGGAGCTGGACTCCCAGGATTGGAAACTCCTCCTGGGCAGGCTCACTCCCTCTGAGAACCCCCTGTCACAACCTGAGATGCTCAGGAAATAGAGATTATGCGGGGCAGATGAGAGAGTGCTTAACTGACTCCTCTATTTTTAAACAGTTTGGGAAGCCGCATTTACACATAGTGCAGAGAGCTTGGGGTTTGTAAGTTTGTAAGTAACAGAGACCCTAGTGTCTTACACAAAAGGGACTTCATTGGGTCACAGAACTAAAAAGCCTAGAGACTTCAGGTATGGCTTGATCAAGGGGCTCAGCTGATGAGAAGGCTTCTCTCCATTTCTCAGCTCTGTCATCTCTGCACTGGCTGTGCCCTCTGGGGGGTTCTCCCTGGTGGTGGCAACCCCCGGCTTACACCCCACGACCTTTCAGTGCAGCAGAGAGAAAGTGTCCATTCTATTGGCCTGGCTGGGAGCACGGACCCATCTCAGAAATAATCGCTATGAGCCGGGCATGGTGGCGCATGCTTGTAATCCCAGTACTTTGGGAGGCAGAGACCAGAGGATCCGGGTTCGTGGCCAGCCTCAGCTCTCTCTCTCTCCCTGTCTCCCTCTCTCTCTCTCTCTCTCTCTCTCTCTCTTTCTCTCTCTCTCTTTCTCTCTCTCCTTAGTGAGGCCCTCCGCAATTTTGTGAGACCCGGTTTCAAAATAAAGTATAAGAAAATAGGGCCGGGGGCGTAGCGCAGAGGTAGAACACCTCCGCGTTCAATCCCCGGTACCGCAAAAAGAAAAAAAAAGAAAGAAAGAATCGCTATGGCCAGGAGGGTGTTATACATGAATTGGTGGGGGCTGGGTCACAAGACCAACCCTAGAGTCGAACAGGTGTGCGTGTGTGGGAACCTCTCATCACCGGAACTCCTAAGGAGCAGGGACGGGTCTGGATGAGCAGGACATATGATGGTGACAAAGGTCTGCTCCGCTTGGACTGTGCCATGTGTTTGTGGCAGATCCTAGCAGGATCTCACCCGTATATGCCTGGCCCCTTCCCAACTCCTGCTTGCCTGCACCGTCTCTCTTCCAGGGCCCTCTGGCCCTCCTGCCCCTGCCAGCAGCTCTGACTGACGCCTGGCCCCGGGATGGGTAACTCAGAAGGTTGGTCTACACTGTCTAGAAGAGTTCCCCAACTCAGTATGGTAGCGCATGCCTGTAATCCCAGCACTTGGGAGGCTGAGACAGGAGGATCGAGGCCACCTTCGTTGAGACTCTCAGCAACTTAGTGAAACCCTTTTTAGCCAGGCGTGGTGGTGCACACTTGTAATCCTAGTACTTGGTAGGCTGAGACAGGAGGATCGCAGGTTCGAGGACAGCCTCAGCAATTTAGCAAGCCTCTCAGCAACCTAGTGAGACCCTGTTTCCAAATAAGAAATAAAATCGGTCTGGGGGTGTGGCTCAGAGGTAGAATGCCTCTGGGTTCAATTCCCAGCACCACACACACACAAAAAAAGAGTTCCCCAGCACAGTGACCCACTTGTATTTCTCCCGCAGCGGTGGCTTACTCAGTGACACCCACTTTGTCCCTGCCTTCCTGTCCGCCTCTCTACACCCCTGCCTGGGATCGCCTACCCAATAAATGACTTCTCTCCACTCCTCGTCTCAGGGTCTCTTTCTGAGAAGCCCAAACTAGGACAGCATTGAAGCCAGCCCCCTAGGGATGTGTGCTAGACGGCACACGTTCCCTGCCAAATGTTGGCAGTCCTTGGGGGTGACTTTGGTGACCTGTCCCTGTAAAGGAGCTGGGATTGAACCAGCTCTAAGGATCCCTGCCTGGGCTCTGAGTGCTTCAGTGACTCGGAAAGCATGGGCAAGGTCTTACCCCAGCTTCCCGGAGAACAGCCCCCTACCAGCCTCACGGAGCACAGGTGTCCCAGACCACCGTGAGCAGCACTCCTGGCGCCAGGGCTAGGGCAGCCAAATGTGCTCCCGTCCCTCCTGCTTCTCAGAGTGTAATGTCTTGGGTAGTTCTTGGACCTGGCTTTAGGAAACATAGAATCAAGCCGGGCGTGGTGGCGCACGCTTGTAATCCCAGTACTTGGGAGGCGGAGACCAGAGGATCCAGGTTCGCGGCCAGCCTCAGCTACTTAGTGAGGCCCTCCGCAACTTCTTGAAACCCGGTATCAAAATAAAGTATAAAAAATAGGGCTGGGGGTGTAGCTCGGAGGTAGAATGCCCCTGGGTTCAACCCCCGGTACTGCAAAAAAAAAAAAAAGAAAACAGAATCAAGCCGGGCATGGTGGTGCACACCTGTAATCCCAGTTCTTGGGAGAATGAGATAGGAGGATCACAAGTTCGAGGCCAGCCTCAGCAACTTAGCGAGCTCCTCAGCAACTTAGCAAGACCCTGTCGCAAAATAAAAAATAAAGAGCCAGGCGTGATGGTGCATGCTTGTAATCTCAGTACTTGGGAGGCTGAGACAGGAGGATCGCAGGTTCAAAACCAGCCTCAGCAATTTAGAGAGGCTCTCAGCAACCTAGTCAGACCCTGTTTCCAAATAAGAAATAAAATCGGGCTGGGGATGATGTAGCTTGGAGGTAGAATGCCTCTGGGTTCAATCTCCAGCACCAAAACAAAACAAAACAAATAATAATAAAATAAGGCTGGAGGTGTAGCTCAGAGGTGGAATGCCCTGGGTTCAATCCCCAGCACGAGCCAGGCGTGGTGGCACACGCTTGTAATCCTAGTACTTGGGAGGCTGAGACTGAGGATCTCAGGTTCAAGGACAGCCTCAGCAATTTAGTGAGGCTCTCAACAACCTAGTGAGACCCTGTTTCCAAATAAGAAATAAAATCGTCTGGGGATATAGTTCGGAGGTAGAATGCCTCTGGGTTCAATTCCTAGTACTACAAAAACAAACAAACAATTCCTAGTACCACACACAAAAGGAAGAGAAAAAGAAAAAGGAAAGAAAACATAGAATCACATAGCAGAATCCTTTTTTCTTCTTTTGTTTATTTTTTGTTAGGATCTTATTTAAGGCTGGGGGTGTACTCTGCAGTGACCTAGCATGCGTCCTGGGTTCTTTTGTGTGTGTGTGGCACTGGGGATTGAACCCAGGGGTATTCTACCTCCAAGCTACACCCCCAGCCCTTTTTATGTTTTGTTTTGAAACTGGATCTCACTAGGTTGCTGAGAGTCTCCCTAAATTGCTAAGGCTGGTCTGTAAACTGTGACCCTCTTATCTCAGCCTCCCAAGTATTGGGATTACTGGGATTACAGGTGTGCACCGCCACGCCTGCCTGCATCCTGGGTTCTATCCCCAGCAACACAAAGAAGAAGAGGAAGAGGAAAAAAAGAAGAAAGAAAAGAAAGAAGATCCCATCTGAAGCCGGGCATAGTGGCGCACGCTTGTAATCCCAGTACTTGGGAGGCTATTCCGGAGGATCCCGGTTCGCAGCCAGCCTCAGCTACTTAGTGAGGCCCTCCGCAACTTAGTGAGACCCTGTTTCAAAAAATAAAGAATAAAAAACAGGGCTGGGGGTATAGCTCAGAGGTAGAATGCCCCTGGGTTCAATCCCCAGTATCGCAAAAAAAAAAAAAAAGAAGATCCCATCTGAAAACACTTCCATCGAATACTTTTTAATTGTTTTGAAAAAAGTGAAGGGAATTACAGAAAGTGTAAACCTGTGCCTAGCTGCCGCTAGGATCCATGTTAACATTTTATCATATTTGCATCAGATATTTTTACTAAAAAAAGACAAAACATGACAGAGAAAGATGCATTTCCATCACACCCCCTCCCGGTCCCATTTCCTGGATTCCATCCCCAGGAACAGCCACTGTGTTGATCTGGGAGATGTTCTTCTCATTCGGGTTGGCATGCTTTCAGCAGTGAGGAGCCCCGAGTCCCAGCTCAAAGGCGCTCCGAGTGCAGCCCGGCGGGTGTGCGGTGCCACAGAGAGGCAGGGCTTTGGCTCGCACCACCAGCTCACGGCACTTCCTAGCATCGGTGGCATCCTGCTGGCCACCCACAGTCACAGAGTTGTAGCTCCACGTGGGGTGGGGGAGCTCATGAGCGCTCTCCCTGGAACACTGTGCCTCTCACTTCAGAATATTCTCCAAAAAGAGACGGGGAGACTCAGCACCACCAGCTGCTGCACATCCTGGGCTGCCGCCCTGTCTTCTCTCGGATCCGTCTTGGGTTCTGCTGGACTTCCTGCCTTTCCTTATCAACGAGGACTTAACCCGTATCTTCTTTTTTTTTTTTTTTGTGGTACTGGGGAGCAAACCCAGGGGCATTCTACCTCCAGGCTACACCCCCAGCCCTATTTTTTATTCTTTATCTGGAAATAGGGTCTCGCTTGTAATCCCACCAAGTACTGGGATTACAAGCGTGCGCCGCCACGCCCGGCTCAACCCGTATCTTCTGATGACTCTGAGTGCCCCGGTGCTCTGAGCTGTCAGCAGTTGCCGCACTTTGGCCCAAAATGTCATCCTATTTGTCATCTGAAACCCGATCAGCTCTCTGATCACCAGTGCCACCAAAGTCCCTGATCCACAAGCCATATAAGCCAATCACCAGCACCATGGTCTTAGGCATGACGGCAGCTATCCAGAGGTGGGGTCTTTTCCTGTACAAGAAGACTATCGTCATGCAGACCAACAAGCCAGGAAGGCCTCTCTGTCGTGACTGGTGAACCAAGCAAGAAGAAGCGTCACAGAATACCCTGAAAAAAAACCCAAAGGCCATATGCCTGGAGAATACCGATCTAGCCAACATAGTATCTCCTCAGATCACTTTCAACACAGCTAGTAGCCACCCGAACTCTCCAGTGCTATTATATACAGAGTCTAGAGGAGAGGAAAAGAGTCCTGTGATTCCTTCCCCATCCCCCCAACAGCAGCAGAATTTTTTTTTTTTTTTTTTGCGGTACCAGGGATGGAACCCAGGGGCGTTCTACCTCCGAGCTACACCCCCAGCCCTATTTTTATACTTTATTTTGAAACCGGGTCTCATGAAGTTGCGAAGGGCCTCACTAAGTAGCTGAGGCTGGACGCGAACACGGATCCTCTGGTCTCTGCCTCCCAAGTACTAGGATTACAAGCGTGCGCCACCACGCCCGGCTAGCAGCAGAAATTTTTGACACGTAAAATGCAGCCAGGGGGAAGGTGCATAATCATCAGAAGTCCCTGGGGTTTCTGGCCTCATCGGTCCCTTGTGCAGGGAGCAGTTACTAACAGCCCAGGCGCATAAAGACAGGCCTCCACTCCAGAGGGCTGTGGAAGCTGGGCGTGGTGGCACACGCTTGTACTTTGAAGGCTGAGACAGGAGGATCGCAGGTTCGAGGACAGCCTCAGCAATTAGTGAGACTCTCATCAACCTAATGAGACTCTGTTTCAAAATTAAAAAAAAAAATAGGGCTGGGGATGTAGCTCGGAGATAGAATGCCCCTGGGTTCAATCCCCAGTACCACACACACACACACACACACACAAAAAGAGGGCTGTGGCTCCAGGCAGAGGAAGTCAAATGGAGATGATCTCTGTGTTCCAGCCTCTCTTCTGTGGCTGGAAATCGTGGCCAAGTTTGATCTCTAGGTTCTGTTATCCAAATGACACCCCGGAGACCCTCTCTCTGAAAGGCCGCTCAGAGCTGGCCGGAGTGGTTTATCCCTAGGTGGCAGTGACCAAGGACTGTGACATTACAAACAGCTGCGTTAGTTCCTCTCTTCAGATACATTTGTGTTGGTTCGGTCCTCTGAGCTGCAGGCAAAGGTAGGGTCAGAGGCACAAGCAATTTATTGGAGAAAAGGCTTGGGAGGAAATAAAAGAGAGGGAGCCAGAGGAGGCTGGGAGAACCATCAGATTGTGACTGATCTAGCACTTGGGAGAGAGAGAAAGAAGGAAGGAAGGGGGGACAGGAAGTGCCTCAGCCTGCAGTGCAGAATTAAGAACATTTCCATAAAGCCAAGGGGGAAGACTTTGATCCAAATTTGCCCGTTAGAGGAGTTCTGTGTCTCCAAGGAACAAGTATGCCGCAGTTCCTTGGCTGGGATTGGCTTGTGGGAGGCCGACTGGAGCCTCCTTGTGAACCATAGATGGGTTTCACAGCTGCTGCCTGTGGCTAATTACTTCCCCTGAAGTCTGAGGTGTTAGTGGCACAAGTTCATGGCCGTCTCATCCCATCCCTTGCACCATACAGTAATTCCACAGACCCCGTGAGTCAGTCAGTCTCTCTCTCTCTTTCTCTCTCCCTTCCTTCCTTCCTTCCTTCCTTCCTTCCTTCCTTCCTTCCTTCCTTCTGTGTGTGGTACTGGGGATTGAACCCAGGAACATTCTACCACTGAACTACATCCCAGCCCTTTTTATTTTTTATTTATTTTCTTTGTTTTTTGTTGTTGTTGTTTGTTTTGTTTTGTTTTGTTTTTGGTGGTATTGGGGATTGAACCCAGGGGCATCTACCTCTGAGCTACACCCCCAGACCTATTTTTTATTTTGAAACAGCCCGTTCACTAAGTTGCTAAGGGCCTCTATAAGTTTCTGAGGCTGGCCTTGAACCTGCGATCCTCCTGTTTCAGTCTCCCAAGTACTGGGATTACAGGCATGTGCCACTGCTCAGCTTCTTGTGAGTCTCTTTCTAAGGGGCAAGTTTGAGGAGGGAGGTTAGTAGAACAAACTACAGCCCCCGTGCCCCTTGCTGCAGTTATCTGGAGGCCTAATTGGGACTCTTCCTTCCCCTTCCACAATCCATTCTAAATGATCCAACCCACCACTACCACCTTGGCAGGTCTTGATGGGTTACCTGGTGGTGTAACCCAACCCTTCAATCCTAAGGGGTCCAAACTGTTGGCCATCATAATCAACAGATCACCAGATTCTGCATGTGCTTCTCCCTGCTCCTACTCTGTAAGAACAGCCCTGCCTTCTTCTGCCAGGATGGTGACTCCTCTTCCTGCCCGCTCATCCCAGAACACATGGAGTCCTAAGTTTCTGAGCAGCAGCCATGGCTTAAATTTAATGGGACCTTTGCTGTGTCTCCTGGAAAGAATGCTCCTACCCCTTGGGAACCTGGATTTCCCACCCTGCAGAGCTGTGAGAGAGGGAGGATGGATTTGATTTCCCACAATGCATTTTGGCAAACCTTTCTTAAGTGCATTGTGGGTAACTGAAGCCCCATGGAGGAATCAAAGAAGGTTTCTGCAGAAGGTAGCCTTGAACTGGTAGCCCTCGATAACTGTATTAGCTTTCCATTGTTGTAAAATACTCGAGATAATCAACTCATGAAAAGAAAGACTTACTTTGGCTCACAGTCTTGGAGATTTCCGCCCATATTTGGTTGGCTATGTTGCTTTGGGACCTGTAGTGAGGCCCAAAACCATGGTGAGTGCAGGTGGCCGAGGAAGCCCATTCACAATATGGCTGGGAACAAAAAGAAGAGAGGAAGAGACCACCATGACACAATCCCCTTCACTGGCACACCCCCAGTTACCTAAAACCTCCCAGTAGGCCCCACCTCTAAAAGTTTCCACCATCTTTCAACAGCACCAAGCTGAGGAGCAAGTCATTAACACATGAGCCTTTTGGGACATTTAGGATCCAAACTATAGCAATAATCATGGCTGAGAACATGTCAAGGCCCGATTCTGTCCCTGACCCTCTCTAGGCCTTAGTTTCCCCATCTGTAAAAAAAGGAAAGTGCATTCTGAGCTCTAATGTTCTGGGACTTCCTTCTCACTTCCTTCCTCTCTAGTCCCCCTCTACTGTGTGCCCAGTAAATCAAACCTCTCCATTAGTTTAGGGCACTAACGTCTTACTTGGAGACAATTAGAACAAAGTTAGGGTGGAATTTGAAACTCCTGGTAGGACTAGGAGGGGAGAAAGAAGAAGGGCAGCTGTAGGAGAGTTGTTTTGGAGGACAACTTGTTTGGAAAACAAAGAAGGGAAAGATGCTCTAGACAGAGGAAACCAAATGTACAAAGGGATGAGAAAGATGTTCCAGAACCGTGTGGCTGAAGTCAAGGCTGAACGGAGAAGAAAGGTCTTCAATAGGAGAATGGCAAGCAGGCTCCAAATTCTAAGGGCTTTAAATGCCAGGAGAAGGAGAGTAGACTTTACCCTGCAGGGAACAGGGAGTCCTTGGCAATTTCATGTAGGGGAGCAACCTGATCCAATTTGTATTTCACAGAGTTGATGGTCACAGATGACTTGCATTCTAGAAAAATGAGTCTAGGTAGAGACAGGAGGGAGACACCTTAGGGACTGAAGCAATATCTTCTGTTTTCTTTTCTGTTTTGCAATACTAGGGATTGAACCCTGGGACCTTTTACCACTGAGCTACACCCCCAGCCCAATGTTATTTTTTATTTTGAAACAGTCTCACCAAGTTAGCATACACTGGCCTTGAGCCTGCGATCCTCCTGGCTCAGCCTCCAAGTGCTGGGAGCACACACCGTTTTTATTTTTTATTTTGAGACAGGGTTTCACTAAGTTGCCCAGGCTGGCCTCGAACCTGTGATCCTCCTGCCTCAACCTCCCCAGTCATTCCACAGGCATGCGCCACCATGCCCAGCAATATTTTCAATAGTAGAAGTTGCAGCCGGGCACGGTGGAGCACGCTTGTAATTCCAGTATATGGGAGGCTGAGACCAGAGGATCCAGGTTTGCAGCCAGCCTCAGCTACTTAGTGAGGCCCTCCGCAACTTAGTGAAACCCTGTTTCAAAATAAAGAACGAAAAATAGGGTTGGGGGTGTAGCTCAGAGGTAGAATGCCTTGGGGTTTGATCCCCAGTACCGCAAAAAAAAAAAAAAAAGAAGTTGCCAGCCAGTGGCCTGTAGACTAGATTTGTCTCCAAAGCATGTTTCCTTTGGTACATTCAATATTTCTGAATTTGGAGGAATTCATTTCAAGCATCTAAAAGTTGGAGAATTTTATGTTAGAATACAGATTTCCTACCAGGTGTGGTGGCACATGCTTGTAATCTCAGTACTTGGGAGGCTGAGATAGGATTGCAAGTTCGAGGTCAGCTTCAGCAACTTGGTGAGGCCCTCAGCAACTTAGATCCTGTTTCAAAATAAAAAATAAAAAATGGGGCTGGTGTGTAGCTTAGAGGTATAACACCCCTGGGTTCAATCCCCAGTACCACACACACACAAGAAAAAGAATATGGATTTCAGGCTTCTCTTGAAATATCATCTAGCCCAGGATGCCTCCTGGTTTGTCTTATTCGTAATGCTCTCTAGCCCCTTACACCTGACCCTAGTTACTTTATGCAGTGCTGGGGATGGAACCCAGGGCCTTGTGCATGCTAGGCAAGCATTCTGCATCTAAGCTACACTTCCAGCCTCTAGTCAGTCATGCATGAGACCTACAGGTACTTGAGTTAGCAGTCCCTGGCTCTAAAAGCTCTAGAAACAGAGTGGTAGGGAAGAGGATGCCAAGCTGAGAAAACAGCCTGATCACAAACTTAGAAGAAATAGGGGAGGTGCCTGATGTGTTGGGGGCTTTGTGGGGATGAGGCGAGGAGAGAGGCCCGGGCCTGGAAGGATGCGCTGTCCCCCTCTTATTTCTGTCTTCATCTGTCCCGCTTCCATTCAGTCCACCAATTTCCGGTTATCAAATAGACAAAGCTCCTTCACACCTGGGTGGCTTTACACATGCTGCCGCCCCTGCCTGGAACCCCCTTTCTTCCCTCTGTCTAAACATGGTTTACTCCAGCTGCATCCTAGACTAGAAACCGCTGGTTAATACCAGGCGGTGGCTGAGCCCCCCCCCCCCAGACCCCAGACCCCAGTCTCATCCCTGAGTAGACTGTTAGTTCTCTGAGTCCTCATTAGAAATTGGATGGATAGGGGGATGGATGGATGGATGGGTGGATGATGGATGGATGGACAGGTGGACAGATAGACGGACAGAGGGGCGGTTGAATGAATGCATATGGAATTGTCGAGCTTGGATTTGTTTTCCCTCCTTGAAACAGACCCAGGCTCCACCCCACAAGCACAGACTGAACAGTCTGGGGCAGTCTGGTCCCTCCGGGGCCAGGCAGCTGGACTAGGTGACCCTCTGAGACTCCCCCGAGTCCTCTCTAACCTCGTTCTCGCCCCTCAAGGGCTCTGACCTAGAAAAGGCGGGGGTGGGAGGCTGGGAAGGAGCCACGGGCGCTAGGACCCAGCGCGGCCGGAAGGCGGGTGGGGCGCCGCGTACTCCTTGGGCGCGGGGAGCCGGTGCGCCCCGCAGCGCGCGGCGGGCGGGCGAGCGCGGGTGGGGGGAGTGCGCGTGCGCGAGGGCGCGTGCGCGAGGGCGAGGGCGCGTGCGCGTGCGCGCGCCGAGCGGGGCGGACAAAGGGGCGGGCGGCGGCGCGCGAGCCGGAGGGCGGAGCCGCGGGCCGGGCGGGCAGGTGCGCGCCGGCGGGAGGGCGGAGCCGCGATGCCGCGATGGAGCGCAGCCCGGGCGGGCACCGGCGCTGGGGCCCGAGCGCCAGGCGGAGCGCGAGCCGGATCCGCAGCCGGAGCCCGGGCCAGGCCGGGGTTCGGGACCGCCGGGCCGGGCTGCTCGTAGCGGCGGCGACGGAGCCCCCCAGCGGCTGAGGGGCTGCCTCCCAGCTCCTGCCGGCGGCCGGGACCCGCCAGCCCCGCGCCGGGGAGCGCGGGGGTCCCTCCACCGCATCAAGGATCCAGCGAGCCCCAGGAAGCGGGAGGCCCCGGGATCCAACACCGAGCGACTTCCCAGCGGGGGAAAGCGGAAGACAGCGACCTCCCCACGGTACCGCGAAGACTCCCTCTCTTCAGTCTGGGCCCCCCAAGACCTAGAACGCAGTGCCCCCGGCCCGGGATTGCGGGAACCCCTCCCAAGACCCTGGTCATTACAACTCCACACCTCAAGACACGGAGACCCAGCTCAGAACGCCCCTAGATCAGGGGACCCCCCAACTCCGGTACACAGATACCCCAAATCTAGGGATCCGAGGACAACAAGAGAATACCCCTCACCAGCAAGAAGCCTTGGGGAACCCCCCAAAAAACTCCGGGACCTGGGCGACTGAGCCCCCAGTGGTGCCCTTCCCATTCCGGCCCATGATCGTGGCGCCCTGAGCCCCCCGGGCCGGGCTAACGAAGACCCCCGAGACGGCGCCCAGACCCCCTGCCGCGGCGTCCCCGCGGCCCCAGCCCAGGTAAGCCGGGCCCAGGTGAGGGGCGTCAGGTGAGTGGCCACCGAGGTCCCTAGAGCCCTGCAGGTGGGAAAGGAAGTATTGGGTGCGCGCTCCCCCTCCCCAGCGTCGCCATGGAGCCCAGGCTGAAGGACGTCTCTTTGTGTCTCGCTTGGAGGAGCCGCCCCCTCCTCCTCTCCCTTCCCCCACCCCGCACCCTAGCCTTGAGGTTTGGGCACAGTTCCCAGGCCCCAGGAGGGAGTGGTGATGGAGCCCCTTGTGCCATGGGGAGGGGGGGTGAGGGGGGAGAGTCTCCCCCCAAAACAGCCTTGAGTGTTGCACCTCGGGTCCTTGGATACATTTACCCCACCCCCAAGGCCACGCTGAGTTCTCAAGTGAAGTCCCTGCTGGGAGGAGAAAATATGGGGGTGTCCACAGGTGAGGGGGCCTGCACTGTGTGACTCTGGGTGATGGCTGAGGCTTTGGGTGTGTGTCTTTGTCTGAGAGAGCAGGGAAGGGGTGTGTTTGAGAGAATGTGTGGGAATCCCTCATTTTCTCTGTGACTTCACTGCCCACCACCCAGGCCACAGTGGGGGTCTTCACCCAGACCACACTTTGTGCTCCCTGCAGGACAGGGAGGGGCCAGCCCTCCCCAGAGTAAGGTCCTAGTTTCTGGGGAAGGGAGGTAGTCTAGATGAAGAAGCCATTTCAGGTCAGAGCACCTTTCTGTCCCCATATGTCCCACGGACAGCAAACCCTAGTCCCTTACTTCTGACCTCCAGAAAACCCAGGGCCAAAGCTAGGGTTGGGTGGGAACGTCCTAGACAACAAAGAGGTGATTCCAGGCTCTTGCCTTAGCTTCCTGGGCAGTCCCCCAGCCCTGCCCTCAGCAAGGTCCTGAACCCCAAGCCCTGCAGCACATGGAGAAGCCAGGAAGCCCCGGGAGATGTGGTACCCCAAGATTCTGGATCAGAGATCCTGAGAAGGGGCCGGACCATTCTCAGAGAACACTCTGGGCTGCTGGGATTCCCCTGGTCTCTTCTTTCTGAGCCCTCTGCAGGCAGGCATTGGTGCTGAACCCAGTTGATAGGTGAGCAGACTGAGGCTCAGGAAGGCAAGACTCTGGGTACAGGTGCCCCCTCCCAGTAGTTCCTTTGTTCCTTTATTCATTCAGACTTTTTAGCTCGTGTCTGGAGCATGCGCTGGAGTCAGGGGCCTCTTCCCACTTCGTCCTGATTTCTCCCAGTAGTCAGCCTCCTGGGTGGTCCTCAGTTTGCCCAGGCCACACTTAGTTGGGTCAGTTGAGGTGGACGGGCCCGGCTGACCAGTTCTTGACCCCACCTGAGGCACCTAATCCCTGTGCTACTGCAGACTTGGGGACCCTGAGCCTGAGTAGCTGATGCCTCTTCTCCCCACTTCACAACACCATTGCCCCAACACCTGCTGCTGGCATTGACCCAGGGTAAGGCTGTGGCCAGCTGGAGAGGAGGTGTGGGGCTGCTTCCGGTCAGACCTCTTGTAACCCCTCCCGCAAATCCAAGGACAGTTGAGGCAGCCACCCTCGGCACAGGCTGTGGGAAAGCCAGCTGCTCTGAAGACTGGGTGACCTTGGACAAGCGGGTGGCATTTCCCAGAGAGAATGACAGAGAGCAAGCCAGTCTGCAGCCAGCAGGGCGGATGTAGATAAAAGTTGGACGGTGAGAAGCATCCAGGTGTGTCCAAACCATCTCTGAAGGAGTTTGTTTCCCCCAGTCGGTTGGAGCCCAGGACCTTGTCACACACCCCACAGGCAAGGGCTAAAGAGTGGAGATTTGAGTCACTGTGGCCAAGGAAAACCATTAGGCCAGAGGGGAACAGGAAGGAAGACCTCCCCTCCTCTCTAATCTGCAGTGGCTCCCCATTGAGGCCAGAATAAAGTAGCTCAGCAGCCCAGCCCTCTGCAGTCTGGCCCTACATCACCTCTCAGGCACAGTGTCTCACTCCTCAGCATCCTCCCTGTCTCCTCTGTGTCTTCTAGTCCTCCCCCTTCAGCCTATGCTCTTTCCTGACCTGGAGCCCCGCTCTAGGATGGCTCAGGAGCAGCTTCTCCCTCCACCTCCCCTTTTGATCTGACCTGGGCTGCCACACAGTAGAGACCTGGATTTGATTGGTTGGTGGATTGGTGGTTTGGAACGGTGGCGTGTGTCTACATGTGCTGAGAGAGTTTGTCTGCACGTCTAGACTCTGAGCTCCAGGAGACCGGGCTGTCTTTGTCTTGTCCCACATCACATCGGCTCTGATGAACCCAGAGCTCAGCATATTGTACAGCACGTGTTGTAAAATATACCTTATACATTTGGTTGATCCAGCGTTATTTCACACTTACATTTGCTGCCAGAGCTTAAAAAAAAATGGGAAGATTTCACATTCAAATACCGCTTTTGGGGTCCTCTTGAAAAGTTAGGTGATATGGCCCCCCGAGGCCAGAGCTGAAGAATGACCACCTTGTTTAGACAGGTCGCATGCCCCCAGCTTACCCCAGGCGCCCCACCCCCTGGCCTGTTTACTCATTGATTTGGCCTGCTGGCCCCTGCTGCTGAAATCAGGGTTTGCAGGCCCAGGGTGGAGGCTCAGCCGATGACCTTCATCCATGTGTGCTCCGTACACGTGTGTTCCCTGCTCCCCCATGCACAGAGCCGTGTCGATCCGGGGTCTTCAGGGCTCAGTGTGAAGTGAGCCTGAGCCTCCCCAGCCCGGTCCCTCTTCCACTCACACCCCTGTGCTGGAGGCATTCAGCCACCAAAATCAGTTCTTACCGTGACATTTGGCCAGGAGCAGAAGTCCAAGGTTCTAGGCCCAGGTCTTGCTAAAGATTCCTGGGGGAGGGCTGCTCTCTGGGCCTCAGTTTACCGATCTGTCCAGAGAAGGATTAGACTAAGGTTTCTTTCAGCTCTAAGCTCTCTCCTTGTTCTGACTTTCTAGGACTGAGATCTAAGTTTCGGTTGGATGGGAGGGGTGAGGGCATAGATGCAGCAGGTACTCAAAAATGTCAACATTCCCTAAACATTAATGAAAGTGATGGGTGTTGCCAAATAGCTGGGCCAGGGGCCATCACAGAGCCCCAGCCTCTAGGCATGGCCATGGAAGGAAACGTGCCAACGTCCCGGACAAAGGTCTACGGCAGCCTGAGGTCAAAGGAGGTGGCAGAGCACCATGACTGAGGAGAGCACAGGCTCTGGACTCTGCCTGGGTTTACACCTCATTCAGCTGCTGTGTGACCTTCAGCGAGTCACTGAACTTCTCTGGGCCTCGGTTTACTTATCTGTAAAACAGGGATAGTACCTGCCATATGGGGTCGACTGGGGATTAAATGAGTGAAAACGTGAAAAGGGCCTAGGATAGGGTCTGCCACGTGAAAAATGCTCAGGAACTGTTGGTGCTTATTAAAAGGGTGACCTTTTCACAAGCAAGAGGGTGACCAAGTGGTGATTCTGCTTCCTTGGCAGCTGGTTCAGGGAGGTGACAGGCTTTGGTGCTGTCCCCAAAAAAGGATAGGGGTCTTTGAGAGGCAGTAGTTGGTAGTGCTTAGGAGCACACAGCTTGCCTCTCCTCCGAGGGGCACAGGGGCTCAAGGCTGGGAGTCTGGGGGCCCTCCCTGAGCCTTGTCCAGCAGCTCTGCCCCAGCTCCATCTGGGTGGCCTGGTCCTGGGTTCCTAGGTAAGGCCCTCTTCTCCCCCAGCCTCTGCCCTCCAGGCACGGGCCTGCTGGGCTTTCTTCTGGAGTGATTGCTGAGACTTCCTGCCACAGGCACTTGGCCCCGGGGCCAGAGGCTTCCCTTCCCCACCGCTCCCTGTCCAGGTCTCAGGAAACAGCTCAGCTCGGCCTGGAGGGGCCCAAGTCCCCTCTCCCCACAACCCGAGGGGACTCCCCACTCGGGGAACCATGTGGTTAACGTCAGGGTTGGAAGGAAGCAGGAACAGTTTTCAGCATCAACTGCACCATGCTGGGCACTGAACATCACTTTCTTTTAGCCCCTGGAACAGCGTCACATTAACCTCAGAGTGGCGATTTGAGCCCGGCTCCCCCATCCACCAGCTGCATGACCAGGGAAGAGTCAGTTTCCCCCTGGGCCTCAGGGTTGTCATGTGGAATGGGGGCACTGGTGGCTCCTGCCTCCTAAGTGGTTTGAGGATGAAATGGATCTGTTGCAGGTGAAGTACTTCTAGCGGTGTCTGCTACTTAAGCGTCTGCTCTTATTATCTCTGTCACACCCTGCTGGGGTACACAAATGAGCTGATCCAAGGCCAGGGACCTGCTGAGACTTCCCACTGCACTAGCACTCCTTCCCTGCTGCTTTTGAAGTCACTGGAGGGCAGAGAGTGTTCCAACTGCCTCTGGGCATTGGGACAGTCCTGAGGGGCTGAGAGACCAGCAGGGTAGTGCTGGACAGGACCCAGCCACCTTTTCTCCTTCTGGTCAGGCCCCAAAGAGGCTGCATAGCTCCAGCCCCCACCTACGCCCTCCAAGGCAGTGTCCCTGGTTCTCTTAGCACTCTCTGGCGTAGCAAGAAAGGCCTTACCTGCCCCTGAGCATAGTCTTCTGACTCTCTGAGCCAGGGCTCAAGGCCTTGCAGGGAGAAGACCCTCCCACCCTGAGGGCTTAGACACCTGCTGGCCCCAACCCCAAGTCTTCAGGAAGAGGTGAAGGGGTCCACAGTTAACAATGCTGTGTGACCTTGGGCAAGGTGCCTAGTCTCTCTGTGCTTCAGATTCCTAACTATAAAAAAAGAGAGCCGGGCATGGTGGCACACACTTCTAATCCCAGTACTTGGGAGGCTGAGACAGGAGGATCACAGGTTCACCAGCCTCAGCTATTTAGTGAGGTCCTCCGCAACTTAGTGAGACCCTGTTTCAAAATAAAGAAAAAAAAATAGGGCTGGGGATGTAGCTCGGAGGTAGAATGCCCCTGGGTTCAATCCCCAGTACCTCAAAAACAAACAAAAATAAATAAAAAATAAAGAAGCTGGGCATGGTGGCGCATGCTTGTAATCCCAGTACTTGGGAGGCTGAAGACAGGAGGATGGCAGGTTTGCGCCAGCCTCAGCTACTTAGTGAGGCCCTCTGCAACTTAGTGAGACCCTGTTTCAAAATAAAGAATAAAAAATAGAGTTGGAGGTGTAGCTTGGAGGTAGAATGCCCCTGGGTTCAATCCCCAGTGCCTCAAAATTAATTAATTAATTAATTAATTAATTAATTAAAAATAGGACTGGGGGTGTAGCTCAGAGGTAGAATGCCCCTGGGTTCAATCCCCAATTACCACAAAAAAGTCGGGGGGGATTAGCTAGGTACCCTGGAGCATGCCTGTGATCCTTTCGCTACTGTGACAAGAACAGACCTCGGGATGTCAAGGGACCACTTAAGAAGTTGACTGTGAGCCAGGCATGGTGGCGCACGCTTGTAATCCCAGTACATGGGAGGCTGAGACAGGAGGATCGCAGGTTCGCGGCCAGCCTCAGCAACTTGGTGAAGCCATCTGCAACTTAGTGAGACCCTGTTTCAAAATAAAGAATAAAAAATAGAGCTGGAAGTGTAGCTTGGAGGTAGAATGCCCCTGGGTTCAATCCCCAGTACCTCAAAATAAATAAATTAATCAATTAATTAAAAATAGGGCTGGGAGTGTAGCTCAGAGGTAGAACACCCCTGGGTTCAATCCCCAGTTAACCACAAAAAAGTGTGTGAAGTGTGGGGGGGGGGTTAGCCAGGTGCCCTGGAGCATGCCTGTGATCCCATGACTCAGGAGGCTGAGGCAAGAGGATCACAAGTTTGAGGCCAGCTTGGGCAACTTAGTGAGACCCTCTCTTAAAAAATAAAAAAGCAGCCAGGCATGGTGGCGCATGTTTATAATCCCAGTACTTGGGAGGTTGAGACAGGAGGATTGCAGGTTCGTGGCCAGCCTCAGCAATTTAGTGAGGCCCTCTGCAACTTAGTGAGACCTTGTTTCAAAATAAAAAATAAAATAGGGCTGGGTGTGTAGCTCAGAGGTAGAATGCCCCTGAGTTCAATCCCCAGTGCCACACACAAAAAAAAAAGGCTGAGGGTGTAGCTTTGTGGTAAAGCACCCCTGGGTTCAATCCCTACCACCATTACAGGAAAAAAGAAGGGGGATGATAAAGTTACTGCCTTCTAGGGCCCTCGTGAGCACTGAGTGAATAAATGTCTGCAAAGTGCTGTGAGTGGCACCTAGGGTCCACCAAACGTTTGCTGCTAATATTGGTCCCCAGAAGCCCTGAGCAGAAAGGGAACGTTAGCTCCACTATTAGAGAAATGGAGGCTCAGGGTGCAGGGCTTTACTCGAGGTTCCTTTTCTGGAATTCAGGGAAGATTCCGGCCACTTTTCTACCATTTGCTCACAGTCCACAAGGCAGGAGGGGTCAGAAGGACCCGGTCAGACCTAGCCTGGACTCCAGCCCTGTTCCCAGGGCAGGGTGGCTCTGTAGCCCTCGCGGGACCCAGAGGTTTCCCAGCCTCGTTGTCTGGGCGAGGTGGGCAGCCTAGCGCTCAGGAATGTTTCCTTAGCTGTAAGGGATATAATGGGAATAATAAATAGCTTTTCCTAAAACTGTTGGAAGGCTTAAATGAGTCAATATATATAAAGCACTTCTACTTTAAGTGGCTCGTGAGTGTTGGCTATTATTAATACTTCTTGAACCTTCATCATTATTACGCTTATTTTACTGATGAGGAAATGGAGGCCCAGAGAGTGGGTGATTTGCCCAAAGCCTCATGACCAGGAATGGCAGAGATGCTCAAGCCTGGGCCACAGCCTGCTAGGCTAGGCCGCATCCCCCGCCACGTCCCTTTGTAGGAGCACAGGGGAGACAGGGAAGGGCCCATCTTTTGGGAGCCGCTGCTTACCTGGCCATCTCACCAGCAGTCAGTGCTTCTCCACTGATGGCTAGTCGTCCATGGCCCCCATGCCCACCGCGCTCCACTCTGTTGGTACCCCTGAGCACTGGGCTGCCCAGCTCATCCAGATGATGAGGCTAGAAACCTCGTCCCACAGCACCAGGGGCCCTCAAGAAATTGGGAGGCCCAGGGGTCCCGCCTCCCTCAGGGGCCAGAAGAGGCCGTGCTGCCTGTTCAGTGCTGGGCACCAGCTGCAGGCAGGAAGCATCACAGACTATTAATAGCCACCAAGGCTGTGCCCTGGGGAAGGGGCGGACTGTGCACCAGCTGGGAGGGGGAGGGGGCCGGAGCCAAATACGGAGCCTCACACACAGTGCCGGGCGCCCCAGGCCATCCCGGTGGGGAGGGCAGTGAGGGGAAGTGTCTCTTGTCTGGTGTCCATGGCTCGATCTTGGGACCCTCTCAACTCTTCCTCAGTTTCCTTATCTGGGAAGTGGGATAGGTGGGTTGGGTGATCACAGTCCCTTCCAGCTCAAATGGGCTCGGGGTGACATTTGGCAGAGCCAAGGTCACCTCCACAGGCAGAACAGAAAACCCAGCTCACCGCCCACTAATGCAGGTTCATTCCCTCTCCTCTGCTCATTCTCAGATTCATTTGTTTACTCACTCCTCAGATATCCATGAAGTACCTGCTCTGCCAGGCACTGTGTTAGCGCCTAGGGGACACGGCGGTGAACACACCAGACAACAAAGCCCCTGCCCTCCAGGTGCTTACGTTCTAGTGGGAGAATGAGACAGTCACAGTAGATGTCGTAAGTTATATAATACATCTGAAAGTGATACGTTCTGCTGGAGGAAAATAGAGCAGGGCTGGGGACTGGGCGGTCAGGAGGGCAGCCCTAGCTGAGAAGGTGTCCTCTGAGCAGAACGTGGAGGGAAGGAGCCGAGCCAAGACACGTGGCTATCAGGGAAGGGCTGTCCAGGCAGAGGGAACAGCCCCAGGCGGGCAGGGAGCTGGCAAGCTCAGGGAACAGCATGGGGACCAGTGTGTTCAGCAGAGGGAGGGAGTTGGGGAAGAGACAGGTCAGACCGATAAACAGAGGGCCGTTGGAAGGACTTTGGAATGAGGTGGGAGCCCAGGAGTGATGTGATGTTCCTTCTCTGCTGTGACAAGAACAGACTTCAGGATGTCAAGGGACCACTTAAGAAGTTGACTGTGAGCCGGGCATGGTGGCGCATGCTTGTAATCCCAGTACTTAGGAGGCTGAGACAGGAGGATCGCAGGTTCGTGGCCAGCCTCAGCAACTTAGTGAAGTCATATGCAACTTAGTGAGACCCTGTTTCAAAAATAAAGGAATAAAATAGGGCTGGGGGTCTAGCTCGGAGGTAGCTCATATGCACCTGGGTTCCGTGCCCAGTAGTACAAAAAAAAAGAAGTTGACTGTGATGGCCGAGAGGTGATGATGGCTCAGACCAGTGGGAACAAGTGGGGAGGGGCCATTGTAGGTGCCGAGGACGGTCAAGAACCAAGCTCATATGGAGCTTAAAGTTCGTTTAAGCAAGCATAAGTATATGAGAAACTTCTCCCCCATCCTAACCATCCTAAGGTAGCATCCTAACCATCTGGAACTGTCCAACCTCATCCCACAGTGACGTGGAAGCCAGGAGAGGGCAAGGGAGCTGGCGGCAGCTGCTGTGTGCCACTAAAAAGCAGCCCCCTGAGCCAGGTGTGGTGGCACATGCCTGCAATCCCAGTACTTGGGAGGCTGAGCAGGAGGATTGCAGGTTCACGGCCAGCCTCAGCAACTTGTGAGGCCGTCTACAACTTAGTGAGACCCTGTTTCAAAATAAAGAATAAAATAGGGCTGGGGGTGTAACTCGGAGGTAGAATGCCCCTGGGTTCAATTCCCAGCACCACAAAAAACAAACAACAACAACAAAAAGAAGCCCCCTCCTACATGGCTGGGGGGTGGGGCCATGGCACAGCTCCCTGGGGGTATTCCTTGGACACCTGCAGAAATTCCACCCACCAACCCTATTTCTGGAACTTACCAGATACACCTGCACACACTACAAAATGACTTATGTGCAAGGCTACCTACTGCTTATAGTAAGTAGTAGCAAAAAGTTGGGCATGACCCAAGTGTCTATCAGTAGGGGTTGGTTAAATAAATGGCCATATATCCACATGTACCTTTCCAGCCATGGGGTTCCGGGTTCCGATTCTGCAGCGAAAGTTCCTCCATGCCAAGCTGCCCATCCTCCTAGGGCCTCCCCAGCCTTGCACTAGGTGCTGGGCCCATCTGGGTGCTGTCCACAGCTGTGGTGCTGAACATCGTGGTGCTGAAGGGAGGCCTGGGGCTGTGAACCAAGCCAACAGCAAAGAAAGGGAGAGGGAGCAGGGGAAGGTCAAGCTTTAATCCCAGGCTCGGCCAATCGTGAACCAATTGAGTTTGTGCAAGTTGTCTAAACCCTCTGAGCCCTAGTGTCCTTATCTGTAAAATGGGATTGCTACAGCAAGGCATGGTGGTACACGCCTGTAATCACAGGCTTGCAGCCAGCCTCAGCCAGTTAGCAAGGCCCTCTGCAACTTAGATCCTGATTTAAAACAAAAAATAAAATAAGGCTCTGAATGTGGCTTGGAGGTAGGATGCCCCTAGGTTCAATCCCCAGTACCACACCAAAAAAAATTTTTTTTTCTAATGTGATTGCTGTGATGATGAAATAGCACCAGTAACAAGACCTCCGCACATTGAAAAAAAACAATGACTTTTCACCATATCATTTTAGAGCTGGTTAAGCTTTTGGATGCCAGTGATTATACCTGGATTTGAATCTTCCCCACCCATTTGGTATTGGGGATTGAACCCAGGGGTGTCCTACCTCTGAGCTACACCGTCAGCCTTTTTTTTTTTTTTTTGCGGCATTGAGGTGAACCCAGGGGTGTTCTACCTCCGAGCTATACCCTCAGCCCTATTTTTTATTCTTTATTTTGAAACAGGGTCTCACTAAGTTGCGGAGGGCCTCACTAAGTAGCTGAGGCTGGCCGCGAACCCGGATCCTCCAGTCTCAGCCTCCCAAGTACTGGAATAACAAGCGTGCACCATCATGCCTGACAGCCCTTTTTATTTTGAAACAGGGTCTTGCTAAGTTGCTGAGAGCCTCTCTAAATTGCTGAGGCTGTCCTTGAACCTGTGATCCTCCTGTCTTAGCCTCCCGAGTACTGGGATTACAGGCGTGCTCCACCATGCCTGGCTCCCAGCTTCAATTTGAATCTTGGCTCCATTGCTTCCTGAATGACTGATCTTGATCAAGGGACATGACCACTCTGCCTCAGTTTACTTGTCTGTAAATTAGGGTTGGTAATAGTCCCCGTGTTATGGAACAATGTGAATATTGATGAGTTCATTTACATGAGGCACTTGACACACAGCAGGGGTTCCCTAAGTGTCAGCTGTTTATCACCACCTTCCTTTCTGTTGTCATCATCAATCTCACAGCTCCTCCAGCCCTTCTGTCCACAGTGACCAGTGCCACTCATGACCATGCCCCTATGTGCTATTCAGGGCACAGGGTCTGGGCTATTAGAGGGAGATGGCCCCTTGCCCTGCGCGTGCTCTGGCTTCCTCTTCAGCCCTGCCACTGACTTTCTTGTGTGTGTGTGTGTGTGTGTGTGTGTGTGTGTGTGTAACTGGGGTCTGAATCCAGGGGCTACACCCTCAGCCCTATTTTATTTTTCATTTTTGAAAATGAGAGTCTCACTAAGTTGCTGAGGCTGGCCACAAACGTGCAATCCTCCTGTCTCAGCCTCCCAGGTACTGGGATTACAGGCGTGTGCCACCACGCCCAGCCTGCCACTGACTTTCTATGTGACTGTGAGCAAATCTCTGTTCCCCCTACCCATCAGCTCTGCATCTGTAAAATGGGACTAATAATCCTTCACACAGCCCCTGGGACAATAACCACATGCCTGCAGGTTCACATTCAGGAAAGCCAAGATATAAAAAGTTACAACTTCCCAAACACGTAAAGAATTATTCACCCAGCATTTGTCACGCCCTGGCTCAGCGCTAGGAATAGCGAGATGATTAAGGCAAGGGCTTGCTTTCAAGGAGCGCTTGGGTTTCTTGTAGGTACACTCGTCTGGAATCTTTAGGTTGGGAGTTATATAAACCCAACTTGAACAGGCTTAATTAAGCCAAAAAAGGAAATATATTGATTCATGAAATAAATGTTCAGGAGTATAATGGGCTTTAGGCATGCTGGGGCCCAGGCCTCAAAGTCACCAGAAATCTCTCCCTCTTGCAGCTCTGCTTATCTCTTGGTGGCTCCTCCTCAGGCTTGCCCCTTTATGGTGGCAGTCAGCCCTCAGGGGCTGCAGACCTGTGTCCTCCAGCTTTGTGGCCCAGGGTGAGAGGGTGCCTCTTACCAGAGAGCTGCAACAGAAGTCCGAGGGCTCTGATCTCAGTGGGTCACCTTTGGTCCCACCTCTGGAAGATGGATGGATCCAGCTATTGGCCAGGCCTGGGTCATGCTCACCCCTGAAGCCAGGGTGGAGATCACCATGTAGTTCCCCACTTGGGCAGAGAGAGGTGTTATAACCCAAAGAAAGAGGAACTGATGCTGAGCAGGAAAAAACACCACATGTTCATT
The DNA here is from genome assembly GCA_004027185.1 of Glis glis. Lineage (NCBI taxonomy): Eukaryota > Metazoa > Chordata > Mammalia > Rodentia > Gliridae > Glis > Glis glis. The sequence goes on from PVJS01009415.1 coordinate 25,415, forward strand.
CAAGGAACCACTGCAAAAGCACAAGCAAGGCCAGGACTGGGTCAAACCTGGTCTTTGGACAATTTCTTTGACAACATGTACAAGGATGAGAGGGAGGAACTCGGAGGCAGGTGAGAGGGGAGTATGGAGGCATGGAGGGCTAGCTCTATCATGCTGGCTGCGAATGCAGCTCCAGCCCCTCCCTCTACAGAGAAGCCAAGTGAAGCCGGTGAGAGGTCACGGGCTTCCTGGCCCCTCAGGGCCTGAAATTCCACCATGTGACTCGTGACTGCTTTTCAACAGAGTCCTTTTTTTTTTTTTCTGCAGTCCTGGGGATTGAACCCAGGGGCATTCTACCTCAGGGCTATAACCCCAACCCTCTTATTTTATTTGGAAACAGGGTCTCACTAAGTTGCTGAGGCTGGCTTCAAACTTGAGATCCTCCTGTCTCAGCCTCCCAAGTACTGGGATTACAGGCGTGCACCGCCATGCCCTACTATGGACAGACATCTCTCTCTCACAGTTCTGGAGGCTGGGAAGAGGCGCTGGCATCTGATGAGGGTCCTCCTGCTGCGCCATCCCATGGTGGAAGGCAGAAGGGCAAGAGAAAGACCACAACGGGGCTGAACTGGGCTTTAATAAGGAGCCAGTCCCACAGTGACAGCATTAGCCCATTCATGAGGGCAGGGCCATTATGGCCTAGCCATCTCTTGGAGGTCCCGCCTCTTGATACTGGTAAAACAGTAATTAAATCTCAACCTGGGTTTTGGAGGGGACATTGAAACTATAGCATTCTCCCTTTCTGAGAAAGAAGATAGTAATAGCAACTACCTCACAGGCTTGTTGCAATGATTACATGATATAACCCACAGTGGTTAGCGAAGTGCCTGGCATACAGTACATGCTCAATAAGTATTTGCCAGTATTATTATTCTCCCACAAGAGCATAAGAGCAGGCCTTTTTTTCTCCAGATTGGTCACCCTCCACCCACTCCTGTAATTGGACTCTTGTCCCTTGGTCTCAGTGTTATCACTATCCTGGGTAACCTCTGGCTGTGTTCCAGGCAGTTGAACACACTAAGGTTGAAATCTTAGCTCTTCTGCTTATTGGCTACCCAACCCTTGAATTGGGGTGGTGCTAGCTGTTGTAATAAGTAAGTCCACATCTCAACAGCCTAACAATAGAAGTTTGCTTCTTCTAGCCGGGTGTGGTGGTGCACTCTTCCCAGTACTTGGGAGGCTGAGACCTGAGGATCTGGGTTTGCGGCCAGCCTCAGCTACTTAGTGAGGCCCTCCGCAACTTAAGTGAGACCCTGTTTCAAATAAAGAATAAAAAAATAGGGCTGGGGGTGTAGCTCAGAGGTAGAATGCCCCTGGGTTCAATTCCCAGTACCGCAAAAAAAAGACGTTTGCTTCTGGCTCCCAGAACAATGCAGGTAGCTAGTCCTCATCAGCAGGAGCCCTCTCACACCTTCCTGGGGACCTGGGCTCCTCTTCCCTGCAACAGCACCATCAGCCTTAGGCTTTGGGAGTCCTCTGCACCAAGCCAGCACCAGAAGGAGAATAGAGGAGCCTTCCCTAATTTGGAGAAGCTTAGTGGTGACACATGTCACTTCTGTTCACATTCCCATGGGGAAACCAGCCACATGGCCACACCTGGATGTAGCCGAGGCTGAGAACACAGCTCCCTGCTAACAGCCACTTTCTAGCGGCAACGTCATCGCGGAAGAGGAAGCGCATGTTTGGACAGTTGGCTGTCTTTGCCATGACCCTGGCTAATGATCAACCTCTTGGGCCTCTGTTCTTCATCCTTAAAATAGAAAGCATCACTCAGTTGGGGAAGTGGTTGCCCAGCTCTATATAGTTATTAGAATCATTGCTTTGTACGCTCATAATGGGTAGGTTTCGCCATATATAGGTTATACCTCAATTAAGCTGTTTTAATAAAACACAGGAAGCTTCGTGTCCCCTTCTCAGGGGTCTTCTGAGGACTCAGGGAAATTTTGCCAACCTGGTGGCACTGTGTGTGCATGTGCACGTGGGAATTTGTGTGTGTGTGCCTGTATATGTACTTGTGTGTTTGCATGTGTGTGCATTTGTGTGTGTGTGCACACGTGCATATGTGTGCATGGGCTGGGGAGCAGGGGTTCAATGTAGGCCCGAGTTGGGTGCTACCTGGGGCGTAGCTCCACAAGGGTGGCACCCAGTCCCAGCTGCCCGCCAACAGGAAGTGGTAGGCGGTTCAGTCTTGCTTCTTGCTTGGGAAACCCTCCTCCACCACGGTAGTTCTGCCAGCATATGGCAGCGCCACGACTGCTGCCATGGAGACCAAGGACCCCCACCTGCCCTCAGCCACACAGAAAGGCGATGGAGGGCCTCCCTCGGGGCCAGTGAGGACACACCCTTGGGGTGCATGGCCTGCGAGGTCCCCAGGGGCAGCACAGTCAGCCTGAGTGTGGGTGGATGCGGCACAAAGGTCAGCAGAGGCCTAGTGCTGGGATGCTCATGGCCATCGAGTCTACAGTGGCTCCTTCCAGAGGGCGCAGTGACAACAACGATGAGAACGTGCTGGGAGGATCCAGCTCCTCCAGTGCCAGACACAGACACACGCCTTGCAGCCCTCAACCCCCCAGCGGAGTAATGTCGTGCTGCACTCGGAGCTTCGGGTTCTCATCTGGAAGAAGAGAGCTGCTGCACCGCCACATGGCATGCCGCAAGGAGCAAGTGTGTTCATGCCTGTGTGGCGCCGAGGCAGTGCCTGGTACCCAGGCAGTTTCACCAGGAGCTGCCAGGCAGGCATAGGCACCCTGCACTGAGACTGCCCTCTCTGGGCCTCAGTTTCTTACCCAGTCACTGAAGGATCTGGGTAAGATGGTTCCAACATTCTGACTTGGGAAGACATGGTGGATGAAGTCCCAACTTTGAAGCCAATCTCATGCTGTGTGACCTTGGGCACATTAATTAGTCTCCTGCCTCATTCTCGTTATCTCTACAGTGATGGTATTTTTTAATAATGCCTACTTTGGCTGGGGACAGTGGCAAATGCCTATAACCCCAGCATCTTGGGAAGCTGAGGCAGGAGGATCACAAGTTTGAGACCAGCTTGGGCAACTTAGAGAGACCCTGTCTCAAAATAAAAAGCTGCCACTGAGCTGAGGGTGTAGCTCAGTGGTACGGTGCTTGCCTAGCATGCGTGCCCTGGGTTCAGTCTCTAGCACAGCAGAAATAATCCCTGCCTGTAGACTCACGACGATTGGGTGAGTTGGTCTTTAGGACAGGGCCCGGCTTGTAGTAAGACTACAGGAGAGTTAAGTTTTCTTGTTTTCTTCATCCAATGGATGTGTAAGCTGAGGCCCAGAGAAGTGAAGGGACTTGCTGAAGGTCACCCAGCTAAAAAGTGGTGCACGTCAGGATCAAGGCCAAGGCTGCTAAGCCTCAAGGCCCGTGCTGTTTCTGTCGCTCCCCACTGTGCCTCTTAAGTCACATGCGTGGTAACTGGGTCAGAGGCAGTGTGTACCTGGGGGATGACGCAGCAGCAGGGACGACGACGTGCGTGTGGGTTAATTCCTTGTCTCCTGCCAACACCTTGTGGAGAACGGGCCTGAAGAGAGGAAGGTTGGGCAGTGGGAGGGACCCTCAAAACTGAGCTGTATGAACCAAAGAAAGGGATGAGGGAGAGGGTTGAATCTGATCTAGCCCCTGCCCCTGAGGAGCTGTGGGCCTGTTGACAGGGGCACCGCTGAGACCTCACCCCGGTATTCAGCAGGGGCCCTGAGAGGGACAGACATGTCCTGTCCAAATCCTAGTGCTCAGCAGAGGCCGGAGTTGGCACCTGCAGCAGGGCAGCTTCTCGGATGAGTGGGGTCTTTGCATAATGAGACGAGGGGGTGGGCAGTCGGGCAGGGGACATGAGACAGGCAGCAGAGGTTGCTCAGCAATGATGCAGGAGACTGAATAGGGGCCACCAAAGCTGTAGAAAGTGTAGTGGTCAGAGGACGGGTCCCACCCGCTGTGGCTGTACCCCTGACCCAGCCCAGTACATACCCAGCATGGCACACTGAGGCCAAAGGGGGCAGGGGTGAGCCAGGTACCCAGCAGTCTCTGGGTGTGGGAGGGAGTGGAGGCTGCAGCCACCTGAAGCTGCCAATCAAGCTCCCAGGGGATAAGAAACAGCCTGAAGCTACTGGGCAGTCGGAAACCCAAAGTGGGGGACGGCACACGTGTGTACACATGTGCCTGCACTCACGTGGGCCATCCACCTCAGCAGCACTTGGAAGTCCACACACATCAGAAGTAGGTCAGGAGAGCAGCCCGGGGTCTCCCTGATAGGTGCGGGGAAAGTCCGAGGCAAAGAGGGCTGTGCGCTCATCAGACCTCTTGAGGACCACCCCACGCTGTCCACAGAAAGGGCCTGGGGAAGCCAGACAGTGTTGTGTTCACCTGTAATCTCAGTTACTCAGGAGGTTAAGGCAGGAGGATCACAAGTTCGAGGCCAGCCTGGGCAACTTAGCAAGACTGCCTCAAAATTTTTAAAGGGATGGGGTAGCTCAGTGGCAGAGTGCTTACCTAACATGCATGAGCCCTTGACTTCAATTCCTAGTACCACAAAAGAAGAAAGGAAGGAAAGAAGGAAGGAAGGAAGGAAGGAAGGAAGGAAGGAAGGAAAAAAAAAAAGGAAGGCTGAGCATGGTAGCACACGCCTGTAATCTCAGTACTTGGGAGGCTTAGACAGGAGGATCGCAAGTTCCAGAGCAGCCTCAGCAACTTTGCAAGACCCTTAACAACTCAGCAAGACCCTGTTTCCAAAAAATGGAAAGGCGGGGATGCTGAGGGTGTGGCTCAGAGGTAGAATGCTGCTGAATTCAATCCCCAGTCCAAAAAAAAAAAAAAAAAAAAGAAAGAAGAAAGGGCCTGGGACGCACTGGCCTAAGATGCCCATGGAGAAGCAACCTGCTGGCATTGAAGCCAGCCCCTCAGTTTCCTTTTTTTTTTTTTTTTTTTTTTTTTACGGAAATGGGGATTGAACCCAGAGGCATTCTACCTCCAAGCTACACCCCCAGCCCTATTTTTTTGTTCTTTATTTTGAAACAAGGTCTTGCTAAGTTGCAGAGGGCCTCTCTAAGTACCTGAGGCTGGCCACAAACCTGCCATCCTCCTGTTTCAGCTTCCCAAGTACTGGGATTACAAGCGTGCGCCATCACGCCTGGCAACCCCTCAGTTTCCTAACTCGGGGTCCTCATCACCAGGCAGTGGTTGGGCATTTGACAGGGCTTAGAAGTGATCCCTGACAACCTAGAAGTCAAGGGGAGACTCCCATGGCACCCCACTACAGCCCAGTCATGGCTGCTGCAAAGAGAGACCCAGCACTGTCCAACCCAGAGCTCTGACCGCCTCCAGGACTGGTGCGCCCGGTGTCAGGTCAGGACTGGAGGGGAAGCAGGACCAGGTTTCCGGGGGCCTTACATCATCCCCCCCCCGGGGGGTCTGTGAAAGGGGCTCACCGGGCCATAGACCAGACTCCAAGGGCAACGATGTGGCATTTCAGATGGGGCAGGCGTTCCGATCAAAACGAACTAGGGAGGAAACGGCTGGGGCTGGGGGGGGAAGGTTCCGTCAGCACAGGGTCCGTGAACAGAGCTGGTTCATGAATGGAGGGAGCAGGATCCTGAGGAAGCAGAAGGGATGGAAGCCAAAGTGGGGGACGGGGGAGGGCTCCCTGCGCCCCAGCCAGCTGAGAGGACGGTGCAGATGGAGCTCCGCTTGTGGCTGGGTGGGAGGCCAGGAAGTTCCCTCCTGATGTTCCTCCTCTCCCTGTGAAGTGGGAGGCTGGGTCGTGCCGCTGAGAGGGAAGAGGAAGGGGAAAGCAGAGGAAGAGGCTTTGGAAGGAGCTGCTGGGCCAGGGTGAGGGTGCCAGGCTCGTGAAGTACTCCCACTCCCAGCCTGTGGCCAGGGTCAGCAGCCCCTGCTCAGCAAGGGTGAACGAGAGCCGGGCGTCGTGGTGCATGCTTGTAATCCCAGTACTTGGGAGGCTGAGACAGGAGGATCGCAGGTTTGTGGCCAGCTTCAGTAATTTAGCGAGGCCCTCTGCAACTTAGTGAGACCCTGTTTCAAAATAAAAGAGGGGGCTGGGCGTGGTGGTGCACGCTTGTAATCCCAGTACTTGGGAGGCTGAGACCGGAGGATCCGGGTTCGTGGCTAGCCTCTGCTACCACTAAGTAGCAGTACCATACACACACAGAAAAAGTGAATGCAGCTGATAACATATCAACGTTGTACATTTAGAGAGCACTTACTGAATACCAGGCACCAGGTACTTCATATCTATTAATCCTGACAACAACCCATATGAAATAGGTACTGTTATATGCTATTTTTGTTTTTTTGTGCGTGTGTGGTACCGGGAATGGAACCCAGGGGCCTTCTACCTCCGAGCTATACCCCCAGCCCGATTTTATATTTTATTTTGAAACAGGGTCTCACTAAGTTGCTAAGAGCCTCACTAAGTTGCTGAGGCTAGCTTCAAACCTGTTATCCTCCTGTCTCAGCCTCCCAAGTATTGGGATTACAAGCATGCGCCACCACGCCCGGCCTGTTATATGCTTTCTATAGACAAGGAAACTGAGGCACAGAGACATGAACTAACCTGCCCAGGGACATCCAGCTAGTAAGACAGCTTTGGGACTTAAACCCAGGCTGTTGGGCTCCAAATCTGTACCTTCTCTCAGATGAGCTGTGGGACTTGACCTTCAAGGAGTAGAGGACAGGAGCAGCTGTGGGTGCTGGCAGTGCTGAGCGATGCTCCTGGGATTAGAGGTGGGAGGGAGGGAGGCTGGGGCGCAGGGTGGTATTCCAGGAGCAGCTGATAGAGGATGCAGCGCTGGCCTCTCCTGCCGATGCAGGCACACTCATACACGCACACGCCTGCACCTGGGAAAGGCTCGGCTTCCCTCACCCACTCCTCCCGGTTTTACAGACAAGAAATGAAGGTCCCCAAGTGAATGCCTGGCAGACAAGGATGAGAGGGACTGGGCTTATAAAGGGGCAAAAGCAAAGTCTCGGGGTGACGGATATGTTTATCACGATCACAGTGACAATCTGTGAGTTTGAATACACATATGTCCAAACTCGACAAAGCATATGCTTTAAATCCGTATAGTTTATTGTACATCACATATACTTCAATACAACTAGAAAAATGAAGTAAAATAAGGGGGAAATAAATGAAGGCCCTGCAGCAGGCATTAGATCACTATCACCTGCTTGAGTCTTGCAGTCAGGTCCCTGTCCCCAGCCCTGGACTCGTCCCCATGGCAACCTACTCCCCAGCACCCACAGGCCGATTCCAGGACACCAGTCCATTCAGAGACAAACTCCGTGGCCATGAGGGGTGCGGCCAGGAAGACTGCCCCAGCTGATATGGACACCCAGGGTATGGGGCTGCGAATGTGGAGGGGAAAGGCAGGTCTCTGTGGGATAGGCACTCTGTCCTTGTGTCCAGGGCGGGACCAGGGGCTGCCACTGCACTGTGTACCTGATTGGGCTGTGTGTGTGTCTGGGGGAGGTGTTACAGGCTGTGCCGGTGTGTGGCCGTGTCTGCACCCTCCTACCAGGATTTGGAGAGACACAACATGGCTGAGGTGTTTAATACTGCAGCCTGGCCCTTCCCCATCCCGGCCTCATTTCCCCACAGCCCGGTCCCCTTTGATTATAATACATAATTTATGTGTTCACTGTGTCTATTGTGCATCTTCCCAGGGACATAAGCCCTTGGGGGCGGGGATTTGTGTATTTGTTCAGGGTTGTGTCCCCAGGGTCTTGTGCACACCTGGCAGTCAGCAGGTGCTTCATGAATACCTGGGGGTGGGGCTGGGGATGTGGTTCAGTGATAGAGCAGCAGCTCAGCATGTGTAAAGCCTGGGTTTTGTTTTGTTTTTTTCTTTTCTTTTTGCGGTACTGGGGATTGAATCCAGGGGCATTCTACCTCTGAGCTCCACCCCCAGCCCTATTTTTTTATTCTTTATTTTGAAACAGGGTCTCACTAAGTTGCAGAGGGCCTCACTAAGTAGCTGAGGCTGGCCACGAACCTGGATCCTCTGGTCTCCACCTCCCAAGTACTGGGATTACAAGCGTGCACCACCATGCCCGGCTAAAGCCCTGGGTTTAATATCACACACACACACACACACACACACACACACACACACACACACACAAAACTATGAATGGGAGCATGCATGTGAACTTGGTGTATGGCTGTGTCTTTGGGTGACATCAACATGTGTGCCTTGTCTGGCACTGTGTGGATGACAGCATGAGACAAATGTGCCAGTGGTACACAAGTGCCAAGGAGGGACAGTGAGTGACTGGCTCCAGCCTGGCCAGGGAAGCCGTGGGGACAGTGATGCAACCAAGATGTTTGCCGCCCCCTTGTGGTCATCTTAGGCCTGGCATGGGGCCCTGCGGGGGGGGGGTGTTCTTGGGTGCAGGGGAAACAGGAGGTAGGTGGAGGAGGGGCCCTGGCCTGATGTCCTTCTTTATGCCACACCCCCCACGACAGGGAGAAGATGAGCATGGGCTGCCCAGAGCCGGAGCCGCCCCACTCCCTGCCCTGCTGTGGGCCGGGGACCACCCCTGGGCCAGGTGCAGGCGTGCCCCTCCTCACCGAAGACATGCAGGCACTGACCCTCCGCACGCTGGCGGCCAGCGATGTCACCAAGCACTATGAGCTTGTCCGGGAGCTAGGCAAAGGCACCTACGGGAAGGTTGACCTGGTGGCCTACAAGGGCACAGGTGAGTGCAGGGTAGCCGGACATTAAGGCTGGGGGGGGGCACGGCCAGGGCTCACTGGGGCCAGGAGGCAGAGGCCATGGTCCAGGTGGAGAGGGCGGCACCTGCAGCATCACAGGGAGGACACAGCAGATGGACAAGGAGGAGGCCGGGGTGCCAGACTGGAGGGCGGGCTTCTTCCGTACCATCTGGGTGCCTTTGGGACAGCCTAGGGGACGTGCCCAGGCACCTCTGCAGCTCAGGGCAGAGGGCAGGGCTGGCATCTGTGCTTGGGGACTCACCAGTGTATCAGTGAGAGCTGACCGTAGGGAGGTGGACAGACAGGTGAGGGGGTCCTTGGGGACTGGGCACCATGTTTAGAGGGTGGTGGGAGATGCCCTGTGAGGCCAGTATAGCCATCTCCATTTCTCAGATGGGGACACCGAGACCCAAACATTCAGCCACTTAGCCAAGGTTGTGCGGCTAGAAGTTTTGAATTGGGATGACCCCAGTAGTCAGCTCCACAGCCATCTTGCTTGCCTCCTGGGTTGATGCCTGCCCCATTCTGTAGGTCATAGCAATCAGCCAGGGGCGGCGCTGTGCGCTCCAACCGCTGCACACACCTGGGGCAGGGGTCTTTGTCAACTGAAGGCAGCAGGAAGAACACTGGACTTGGGGTACCTGATTGCTACCTGCTTGCTGTGTGACCTCGGGCAAGTGACCTACCTCTTCCTATGCCTCAGTTTCCTCACTTAAAAAATAGAGCTGGGTGTGGTAGTACACACCTGTAATTCCAGTACTTGGGAGGCTGACACAGGAGGATCACAGGTTCAAGGACAACCTCAGTTATGTAGCAAGACTCTCAGCAACTTAGACCCTGTCTCAAAATAATAATAATAAAAATAAAATACAGCTGGGGGTGTAGCTCAGAGGTAGAATGCCCCTAGGTTTAATCCCCAGTACCAAAAAAAAAAAAAAAAGAAAGAAAATCGGTTACCACTAGCGCCTACCTGGCAGGGCCGTTATGCAGCACGAGTAGTGGGTGTGCAGCACTGAAGGCAGGGCTGGCGCTGTGTAAATGCTCTGTGGACACAGGTGTGTGTGCAGAGGGCACGCCTGCCTGCCCAGGTGCAGCGTTGGGGACCTGTGCCTTACAGCATCTTCATTCATCCGCTTAAACATTTGCTCAGCACCCATTATGTGCTGGACTCTGGAGGCACAAGACAGGTTGCTGTACTCACGAAGCCACATTCTAGCAGGGAGAGACAAACAGTACAAATAAGTAAACAGAATGGCAGGGAAACAGGGGAGTGGGGACAGGAGACAGCAGACCCTCCTAGCCACCTCACACGGAGAGCTGCAGACTGGTGTAGCAGACATGCCCGTGCCCGAGCACCCCACCCCACAGGTCAGTCCTGCCCTGTCCCGTGGCCTCAGACCTCTCCAGGTCTGTTTCCCATCTGGGTCTGTTTGCCATCTGTAAAATGAGGATGGGGCCCCACTGGACCTTGTCCCTGGGACAGGCTGTACAGACAGGTGTGGGCATGTGTCAGGGACAGGGGGCCTCACCGCTGTTGCTGTGGCCCTTGCCAGGCACAAAAATGGCACTGAAGTTTGTGAACAAGAGCAAAACGAAGCTGAAGAACTTCCTGCGTGAGGTGAGCATCACTAACAGCCTCTCGTCCAGCCCCTTCATCATCAAGGTCTTCGATGTGGTCTTCGAGACCGAGGACTGCTACGTCTTCGCCCAGGAGTACGCGCCTGCCGGGGACCTGTTTGACATCATCCCTCCCCAGGTACTTGAGATGGTGGCCTAAAGTCTTGGGGGTGGTCTTTAGAGTCCCCAGAGCGTCAGGAGTCAGACCATATAATCAACAAATATCTACTGCGCACCTACTGTACGTATGTCAGTCACTAATCGGGGCTGAAGAAGGGTCCTGCGCATGCCCTAGCAGGGAAACACACTCTGATAAGCCAGACAGTAACAGACTGAGGTAAGCCCCCTGAAGGAAGCAGCTATGGGATCCTGTCCAACAGCACCCTCTGGAGGTGCCCACCTGGGAAGGAGGCCCCAGAGGAGGTGACCCTGCAGCAGGGACTCTGCTCGGCCACTCCACTGGCCGGCTAAGTGAGGCGGCCGCTGGGCGCCTCAGTGTCCTACAGGGAAAGTGGACTTAGCGGCTGCTGAGGATCTAAGGAGAGTCAGCTGGAAAAGGCGCTTAGCTCCCGCAGCATGGGACCTGCAGCTGGCGCTCAGTACCTAGTTGCTGAAGTTATTTGGTTAAAGGGGGAGGGGTGTGAAAGCCACCTAGTGGGATAAGGCCCCCAGAGGCGCCCAGGTGGGATGGAGAGGGGGCGAGGCCCGGTTAGAGAAGGGCCAGAAGGTGGCAGTCCCGGGACAGGGCCGGAAAGGAGAGGAAGCAGGGGCCAGGGGCAGCGTGCCTGGTCACCCCCGAGCCATCTCTCGCTGCCCCCCGGCAGGTCGGGCTCCCCGAGGACACGGTGAAGCGCTGCGTGCAGCAGCTGGGCCTGGCGCTGGACTTCATGCATGGGCGGCAGCTGGTGCACCGCGACATCAAGCCGGAGAACGTGCTGCTGTTCGACCGCGAGTGCCGCCGCGTGAAGCTGGCGGACTTCGGCATGACGCGCCGCGTGGGCTGCCGCGTGAAGCGCGTCAGCGGCACCATCCCCTACACGGCGCCCGAGGTGTGCCAGGCGGGCCGCGCCGACGGCTTCGCGGTGGACACGGGCGTGGACGTGTGGGCCTTCGGCGTGCTCATCTTCTGCGTGCTCACCGGCAACTTCCCGTGGGAGGCGGCGTCGGGCGCCGACGCCTTCTTCGAGGAGTTCGTGCGCTGGCAGCGCGGCCGCCTGCCCGGGCTGCCGTCGCAGTGGCGCCGCTTCACGGAGCCCGCGCTGCGCATGTTCCAGCGCCTCCTGGCGCTGGAGCCCGAGCGCCGCGGCCCGGCCAAGGAGGTGTTCCGCTTCCTCAAGCACGAGCTCACGTCCGAGCTGCGGCGCCGGCCCTCGCACCGCGCGCGCAAGCCGCCCGGGGACCGCCTGCCCGCCGCGGGGCCGCTGCGCCTCGAGGCGCCCGGACCGCTCAAGCGCACCGTGCTCACCGAGAGCGGCAGCGGCTCGCGGCCCGCGCCCCCCGCCGTCGGCCCGGTGCCCGTGCCCGTGCCGGTGCCGGTGCCCGTGCCCGTGCCCGTGCCCGAGGCAGGCCTGGTGCCCCCGGGGCCCCCCGGCAGGACCGACGGCCGCCCGGACAAGAGCAAGGGGCAGGTGGTGCTGGCCACGGCCATCGAGATCTGCGTCTGAGCCGGCCGCCGCCCTCGGGCCCGGGCGCCGAGCACGCAGCCAGGCGGCGCGGGGGAGCAGCCTGGGGCGCTCCCAGCCGGATCGGATCGAGCAGCCGCTGCAGCGGCGGGAGGGAATAGCGGTAGAGTAGGCGGCCCAGGCACCCGGTCGGTCGTCCGCGGCGGGCCCTCACAGCCACCAGAAGACCTCGTGCGGGCGGGCGGTTGGGCCTTGGCCCAGGGAAGCCAAGCCCCGCAGACCCGAGGATTCGGAGGCCCACTGATACCGGGAGCCAGGGAGTGTGTGGACCAGACTCCCCACACCTCCCTGAGCCCTGGAACCCCAACTAGTCGCGCCTGGCCCTTCGCACCCCCTGGCAGATCATCCCACAGTCCCAGCCCTTCTGGCTACCCTACTCTGTCCCCACCCCACCCCGGGCACAGAAGGGGACTGAAGTGTTGGGCAGAAACGGGCGCAAGGGCACTGGCGGAGAGGAGGAGGGCACTGAGCTGAGGGCAGCGGTGTCCTGCCCCTTTCCTGGGAGGCTGGAAGGAGAGGCCAAGTCCCTGGAAATGTAGCAAAAGCCTAGATGTCGGCAAGTGTGCGTGTGCAGGCACAGGCCCCAAGAACCTAGTGACCCCCACATCCCCCTTCTGCTGATAAGGACACAGCCCAGGAGGGAGGGAGGGCACTTTGCCTTGGCTACACAGCCACTGAGATCCTCCCCCTTTGTCCCCCCAAAGGAGGTCCTGACCACGGAGGGTGGGGCAGAAGGGCCCCAGGATCGGGCTCTCAGGTGTTGCTGCGCCCCTAGGGCAGGGGAGCTATGCAGAGTCCAGGGCACCTGCCCCAGGGCTCTCCCACATCCTCCAGTCCTCCATACCCCGGCCCAGACTGGCCTGGGCTTCCAGGAGGCATTGAGTTGATGTGTCAATAATTTTCCTGAGTTTCTATTGGGGTCAAACACATCAACCTCCAAGAATCAGGCTGACCCCATACCCCCCCCCCATCTTCCGAGTTTCTGGCACAGGACTGTATCTGGTATGAAAAGGAGGCATGGAAGGGGGGGGAGTGTAAATGTGACTAGGTGTCTGTGCACATAGAGCATAGAGATGCGGGTGAGGCCTTGAACATCCCGGTGACTGTGGCTCCAGATGCCTCCTAACCTGGCCACCCCACCCAGGTTTCTCCCCAGGCAGCTGTCAGGGCGTGCAGGCCTGCACTTCACCACCCCCTCAGGGAATCCGCCAGGAGACACCTGCACACTGGTCCGGGCCCAGGAACCCAGCCTCACCTAGCACTCCCTCACAACCCCTGCCCTCTCCGTGGAGGCCCGGGGGCCCCGCAATAACCTCAACATGGGTGAGGCTGCTCCTCCTGCCTGGCAGTGCCCACCCGCCGGCCCGGGGCCACCTCTACCAGGGTCCCTCCTTGGGTTCTGGGGCATTTGAGGGGGCTCCTTGATGGGCCAGGCTGGCTACAGGGGGCAACAACCAGCCTGGAGCCCCCTCCTCTCCACTCGCCCCTCAGTCCCACTGCTCAAAAGGGCTATAGGTCCCCCTGCCCTGCCCGGGTCCAGTTTACAAACAGTGTGCGGGTGCCCTAGGGCCTGCCCCACTTTCCTCAGTGTGCCCGCTCCTCGAGACCCCATCTCCCCAGTGGGCATGGGGCCCACACGCCAGGTAAGTAGCAAACCCTCTCCCGCCCAGGGCCGAATCTCAGAGAAGGCCCATCACTGCCCCGGCTCCTGGGGCCACCCAGGCCCTCCTCTCCCAGCCGCGACTTCTCCTTTTGCCTTAGGCCTCTCGACATCCTGATCTCTCCTGCAATAACAAGGAAGGGAGATTCCACAGTAGATGTCCCTAGCTGTGCGCCCTCTCTTTCTCTCTCTCTCTCTCTCTCTCTCTCTCTCTCTCTCTCTGTTGAGATCCTGTTTGGGAGTTTTCTCTCTTGTTGTTCGTAGTATCTAGGATGTTAGAGCTCAGAAGGGACCGTAGGTATGTAGCCCAGACCCTCGTCTTCAGAGGCAGCCATCAGCCTGACCGTGAGCAGGACTGGAACGAGGCCGGGGCTCTGCTCCTGCTGCCACTGCTGCTGCCTCTGTCAGTCGGGCTGGGACCCTTTGCCCCTTAGGAGAGGTGTTGGTCACAGATGTTTACCTCAGTTAATGTCACTGTCGAAGAAACAAAAAGTAATAGCAAAAAATTAACACCGTAGACATGGAGACTTAGAAGAAAAAAAAAACACAAAAAAAGTCCCTCTCTCGATTCTTCTGTGAAGGTACAATGTATACGTGTGTGCGTGCATATGCACATCTCTCCCACCCTGGGGTGGGCCGGGTCAGCCTTGACCTCTGTCCGAGCCCCTGTGTCTCCCACAGTGCACCCTGTCCTTCGGTGCTTCCCAGAAGCCCCTCTGAGCTGGCCTGTGGGGTGTGGGGAGCCCCCTGGATGGGAGGTGGGATCACAGGTCAGCTAGAGGGTCTCCCACCAGGCCCACTGAAGAGCCCCAAGGCTGGCAGCATCAGGCCTGGGGCAGGCTCCTGGGTGACTCCCAACCCCAGAGCCCTGGACTCGTCTTGCCCCCCTCCCCATGTGTTTGTAAATACCCTGGCATCCTTTGGCCCTGAGAAGGTTTTTAAATGTGTTATCTACTTCTCTTATGACAATTGCTATAAAATAAACAAAAGTTTAGAAAAAGTACCCCTGGTGGCTGTGTTGTCTGGGCTACAGGATGGGAGGGGGCACACAGAGTCTTTCTGGAAACTGAAGACTTAATCCTGATGGATGCTCTGAAGGGACATCTGAGCCCAGTGTGGTGGCATGCGCCTGTAATCCCAGTACTTGGGAGGCTGAGACAGGAGGATTCCTGGTTTGTGGCCAGCCTTAGCTACATACTGAGGCCCTGTTCCAGAATAAAAACTGAAATAGGGCTGGGGGTGTAGCTCGGAGGTAGAATGCCCCTGGCTTCCATCCCTAGTACCACAAAAAGGAGGGGGAGGAGGGTCTGCCGTCTGAGGGCAGCTGCCCCAGGCCTGCAGCAGGCCTGGGCTAGGGCTCTAGGGTGGGGAATGAGGACCTGATTCCAGGGGCAAGGGCAAAGAGTCGTCCCTGGCCCGGAATCAGCTCCCGGGGCGATGTGGGAGAGTCATTAGCAAAGAGAAGGCTGGTAAGGGGAAACTTGTCAGATTTGGAGACGCCAGGGAATAATCCCTAAAGCCAGAGGCCCGAGGACTGAGTTCTCTGGGCATCAGCAGGCGCGGGAAGCTGAATGGGCAGCAGACAGGAACGCAGAGGCCACAGGTTGAGAGGAAACTCTAAAGCAGGGGAAAGGGGGTGATTGTACAGAGTTGCATGATTCAACTTTCATTCAAAGAAATATTTACGAATTCCATACTCCTGTCAACAGAACGGCTCCGTTGGCCCTGCCTGCCACCTGCATGGCCCCCTCTGGAGGTGGCACCTGGACCCGCCGGCCACAGTGGCCTCTGGCCCCCAGCTCCCTGTTTGGAGCCCCCTCAAGAACTTCGCAGTACAGCAGCCAGAGAGAGTCTTACCTATTACAAGATCTGTCACTCTGTTCAGATCCCTCCAAATCAAAGCCTTAGAGCAGTCCCCAAGGTCCCACATGGTCTGGTCTTGTTACCGTCCAGCCTCATCCTGACTCCTCTCCCCGTACAGTCTGCCACCACGTTGGCCTCCTGCCGTTCCCCAGACAGTCCAGCAGCTCTTTCCTGAGGGCTTTTCCCCTCGCCTTGGGCTCTCCCTCATCTCCCAGGCTTCTGCCCAGCCCGGGCCGCCCTTCTCCAGGTCCCTTCTCAACCATCAAAGGATCTCAGACTGGAGCAGCAGGGCCCCGACTCTGCTTCATATACACTGAGCACCCGACATGCTCACAATGCCATGTGTTGTCATCTGTGTCTCCCACTAGAACATAAATTTCCCAAGAGCCGAGACAGATTTGGCAAGCTGCTACTCCCACCGCCTCCTCCACGTCCATAGAGGGCCTGGCATATGGCAGGCACGCCACGATTTGCCAAATTAATGAATGAATACCCCATACTGTTTTAGGTGCAGAGAATCCAGCAATAGACAAGCCTACCTCGTCCCGGAAGCTTACTTTTGAAAGAGGAAAACAGATGTTAAATAGGTTACATAATTAGCTATGAAATGGAGGAAGGGAAAGAAAAAGAGAGAAGAGAAAGAAGAGAAAAACACCCCACCCTGAGCTACCAGAGGTCTTAGCTAAAAATTTGATCTAAGCTATGTTAAGGAAACACTCTGAGCCGGTGAGGTGGTGCAAGCCTGTGATCCCAGTACTTGGGAGTCTGAGACAGGGGGGTCACAGGTTTGAACCCAGCGCTTGGTAACTTAGAGAGAGCCTATTTCAAAACAAACAAACAAACAAACAAAAGAGCTAGAAACTGGGTGTGGTGGTGCACGCCTATAATCCCAGTACCTGGGAAGCTGGGACTGGAGGATTGCAGGTTCAAGGCTAGCCTCAACAACTTAGACCTTCAGCAACTTAGCGAGACTCTGTTTCAAAAGAAAAAAATAAAAAAGGCTAGGGGTGTATCTTGGAGGTAGAACTTGCCTGTGTTCAATCCATAGTACCAAAATACATACATAAATACATACACAGATTAAAAGAGCTGGAGGTGTAACTCAGTGGTAGAACACCCCCGGATTCAATCCCTAGTACCACACACAAAAAAAAGAAAAACAAACTCTGTCATTTCAAAATGTCTACCACTTTTCTGCAGTGGTAAGGGCTGACACCTGGGGCAATAGTCCCTTTACTTGAATAGATTGGAGGGTGAAGGGGAAATTTACAAATGCAAACAGCATAGCCAGTTCCCCAGTTTGATGTACAAATTATCACCTCTTTAGAGCTCCGGATGTGTCAGGGAATTCCAGGGCTTACCACCAGGGGGCCTTGGTTTCCTGCTGCTGTGGCTTCTGTCTCAGCCACTCTGGCAACACCGTTGAACTCAATCAGCAGTACCATGTATGCTCTGGGTGAGGAAACTGTTGCCCCGCCATGCTAATCACTTGATCAGAAGGGTCTCTGGCCTCAACGACACACTGCATGAGAACCAGACCATTGCCCACAGCCCCTGGGACTTTTAATTTAGTCTGGGTCCCTCCTCTTGAGCATCGTAAGTTCCCTCTTGAGGGAGCTTAGTGTCTTTTTTTTCTGTCCATAGTCTTCAGTCTGGACTCAGTCCATCAAAAAGTTCCCAAAACATTAAACTTCAAAAGGAAAGAGGAGAGCCGGGCGTGGTGGCGCACGCTTGTAATCCCAGTACTTGGGAGGCTGAGACAGGAGGATCACAGGTTCCATAGGGCTGGGGGTATAGCTCAGAGGTGGGATGAACCTGGGTTCAATCCCCAGTGCCGCAAAAAAAAAAAAAAAAAAAAGGAAAGAGGATTGTAGTTTTTTGTTTTGGTTTTTATGGTATTAGGGATTGAACCCAGGGGCATTCTACCTCCGAGCTATACTTCAGCCCTTTTTATTTTTTTGTTTTGAAACAGGGTTTCACCAGGTTGTCGAGGCTGTCCTTGAACCTCTGATCCTCCTGTCTCAGCCTCCCAAGTACTGGGATTACAGGCGTGCACCACCATGCTGGGATTTTAGTTTTGTTTTTGTTTTGTGGTGTTGGGGTTTAGAACTCAGGGGCATTCTGCCTCCGAGCTACGCCTCCAGTCCTCTTTATTTTTTGTTTGGAAATAGGGTCTGGCAAGATTGCTAAGAGTCTAGCTATGCTGCTGAGACTGTCCTGGAACCTGCAATCCTCCGGTCTCAGCCTCCCATGTACTGGGATTACAGGTGTGTGCCACCACCCCTGGCTAGGATTATAGTCTTGATTCCTTTTCCCCCAAGATACTCCTTCAGCCCTATGCAAAACTTCCCAGCTTCTCACCAGTAACAGCTAAGCATGCCAAGGGAAGGGTCACGGGAAGGAGCCACCTCAAAGGTCCCATCATGCCTTTTGCTCAGCCCACTAGATGCCAACTCAGCTTACATTTACATCGCTGAGGGGGAGTCCCCAGACAGTGCCTCTCCCTCTCAGAAATGTCAAGACTATAGATTATCTAGTGCCTGGTTTAGGATGGAAATGTGGGGTGTAAGAAAAGCAATTTAGAAGTATTATTTATTGGCAGTGGAGGGAAGGAGATTGTTCATTACCCAGCCTTGGGTTAGTGAAGCTTTGGAACAATGGAGGAATTCAGGGGTTTCCATTTGGAACCAAAGAAGGGCAGAGAGAGAACAGTGGCTCCCAGGCCAAAAGCTTATAGATACAGCCAAGAAGTAGGCTATGTACCAGCCCGGCGTGGTGCCACACACCTGTGAGCCCCACCTTGGGAATCCTCAGATCATGCAGAGGCTTGGCTTTTAAATCATTTGATTTTGATATTAAAGGAAAATGGGATAACTGGGTGTGGTGGTACACGCATGTAATCCCAGTACTTGGGAGGCTGAGACAGGCATACCGCAGGTTCACGGCCAGCCTCGGCAACTTAGTGAGACCCCGTTTCAAAATAAAAAATAGGTCTGGGGGTATAGCTCAGAGGTAGAATGCCCCTGGGTTCAATCCCCAGTACCACACACACAAAGAAAAAGGAAAATGGGGTGATTGCAGGAGGCAGAGGATTTGGGGTTATAGTTCATTACAATTATGGTAGGGACCATGAGATGCTAACAGTAATATAAGATGTAGCCGGGCGTGGTGGCGCATGCTTTTAATCCCAGTACTTGGGAGGCTGAGATAGGAGGATCTAGGTTCGCAGCCAGCCTCAGCTACTTAGTGAGGCCCTCCGCAATTTAGTGAGACCCTGTTTCAAAATAAAGAATAAAAAATAGGGCTGGGGGTATAGCTCAGAGGTAGAATGTCCTTGGGTTCAATCCCCAGCACCGAAATAATAATAATAATAATAATAATAATAATATAAGATGTAGTGATCATGTGCTAATTTTGCCTATTCAGCATTTAAAATGCATTTAAAGCTGGGTGTGGTGACGTACGCTTGTAATCCCAGTACTTGGGAGACTGAGACAGGAGGATCGCAGGTTTGCAGCCATCCTCAGCTACTTAGTGAGGTCCTTCGCAACTTAGTGAGACCCTGTTTCAAAATAAAGAATAAAAAATAGGCCAGGCGTGGTGGTGCACGCTTGTAATCCCAGTACTTTGGGAGGCAGAGACGGGAGGATCCGGGTTCGCGGCCAGCCTCAGCTCTCTGTCTCTCTCTCTCCCTGTGTGTGTGTGTGTGTCTCTCTCTCTCTACCTAGTGAGGCCCTCCGCAACTTCGTGAGACCCAGTTTCAAAATAAAGTATAAAAAAATAGGGCCGGGGGTGTAGCGCGGAGGTAGAACGCACCTGGGTTCAATCCCTGGTACAGCAAAAAAAAAAAAAGAATAAAAAATATGGCTGGGTGTGTATCTCAGAGGTAGAATGCCTCTGGGTTCAATCCCCAGTATGGCTAAATAAATAAATAAATAAATAAATAAATAAAATGCATTTAAAGTGGGGTGTGGTGGCTCACACCTGTAATCCCAGAACTTGGGAGGCTGAGACAGGAGGATCACAGATTCTAGTACAGCCTCAGCAACATAGTGAGGCTTTCAGCAACCTAGTGAGACCCTCTTTCCAAAAAGTAAATAAATAAAAAGTGCTGGGGGTGTAGCTCAGACGTAGAATGCCCCTGGGTTCAATCCCCATTACCACCAAAATAAAATGCATCTAAAAATGCACAAGAGGTCTAGGTTCTTTGGATGTGAAGGGTCACGTTTTTGTCCCTGCATCCTGCTGCCCCAGAAGGATTCAGAGATGCCCTCTTTGCCAACAGCAGTCCTGACATCCTGCAGCCACGCTCCCTCTGAGGTCCCCAGGAGTCTCGTCTCATCCCAGTCTCTGAGGATACCCCAGTTTTCTCTGCCTTTGTCTGCTTCCCCTCTGACCCTCAGCTCCCCATCTATTTAACCTAAATTCCTAGCCCAGTGTTGACAAGTGCCTGGGAAGACAGACGTGACTTCCCTTCAGTTACCATGGAGATGCAGTGCTGGTGCCCATCCTGAGATGGCGATGGGGAAAGGGGAGGGTTTCTTTCTAAGCAACTCTCCTGTTGTTCCTCTCACACTCTGACTCCCCAGGACCCAGCCATGGAAGGCAAGGGACTGTTTTATCAGTGCTTCTCTAGCCTGAGCATGACAAAGTACCTGGCTTGTTAAAACAGATATCTTTTTCTTTTTTCTTTTTTTTTGCGGTACCGGGGATTGAACCCAGGGGCATTCTACCTCCGAGCTACACCCCTGGTCCTATTTTTTATTCTTTATTTTGAAACAGGGTCTCACTAAGTTTTGGAGGCCTCACTAAGTAGCTGAGGCTGGCCGCAAACCCAGATCCTCCAGTCTCAGTCTCCCAAGTACTGGGATTACAAGTGTGCGCCACCACACCTGGCTGTTAAACAGATTTCTGAGCACCACCCCCAGAGTTCCGCCTCGGAAGGTCCCAGGTGAGGTCTGTGGAGTTGCGTTTCTAACAAGTTTCCAAACTACACTGCCAGTACCTGGTCTCCGACCAGAAGAGTCTAAGAAGACGCAATAACCAACCAAAATGGTTCTGATTCAGAAACGAAACATCTCCAAAATGCTCTTTGGGAATCATTAGCATCGTTTGAATGTGGACTCAATATGAGAGAATTACTCTTCATTTTGGGGGTACATGATAACATGTGGCTATGGGGGAAGATGTCTTTAGGAGATTCATACTGAAGTATTTCGGGGTTAAGTGTCATGGTATCTACAATTAACGTTTTAATGTTTCTGCAGAATATGCAGTGCATACAGACAAAACAAATAGGACAAAATGGTAATTACGGAATCTCAGCGATGGCCGTACAAGTGACCATTATCCCATCCTTTCAACTCTTCTACATTTGAGCATTTTAAAAACAGAGAGCTGGGAGGGGAGTGGGAACAGGGCCAGCATGGCTGCAGCATAGCTGTCTGACAGAGGCTGCCGAGGGAGGGACAAGGCTGGGCCCAGGTGTCAGCAGGTCCCCTAAGGACTTTGGACTCTAGTCTGAGTGCAGAGGAAGCCCTTAAAGGTGTTAGGCAAAGTGTGACATGATCTGATTTCTTTTAAATGCATAGCTTTTTTAAAAAAGGTTTTCCTTTTGAAGCTTGGCAAAATGGATGACATGAAAAGCGGTTCATGGCCAAGCACTAAAGAGCTGCTAATGTCTGCACAGCAAAGTGTAATTATCGAATTATAAGCCAGAAGTGGCTTCTTGTGTGAATAGCTGATTGTCTAAATGAGCCTAGATTCTTTGGTTCCCAACAGCTTTGTGAAAACAAAAACTCACAATCATTTACAAATAATCATCATAATAAAGATTCCAAGGCACCGCCCCAATCAATTAAATCTGATTCTTGGGCACTGGGGACCTGATCAAAGACCCCGGGTGATCTTTCCTTGTAGTCGGTGAACAGAGAAGACCCAGGCCAAAGAAATCTGCTCTCTCAGTGTTATACTCAGACCCTTTGTCCCGGAGAGACCACCAGGAGACCAAGCCGTATGCAACCACAGAAGAGCCTTTATTCAAGCTTAAGCTTGGGTGCCCAACATAAACTGACACAGCAGTTCAGTACGGGGACCCCGGGCATGTTTTTCCTTCAGTTTTTATATATTTTAAACAAAGACCCTCAGTTTCCCTCTGATAATTGGACAGTCCCCACGTGGGGTATCTCTGACCTTTACAATGGTTGGTTATAGATACAGTTGATCATCACAGACTGGTTAGACACTCACTGTCCTTATACATTCTATATTGGAAGATGTTTTCCCTAACTTTCTAGACTGTTACAGTAATAGTAACCACAATAACCATTAATCTATAGAAGGCCATCTTGACCTCAGTCAGGAGAGTCCCAAGTAAGGACGTTTTGCTTTTCCAACAGATGTCTAGGTCAGGGAGTGAGTCCGCTAAGGACATCTTGCCTTGTTAGCCAGAGCCTGCAGCAAGCAGTTTTAACTTTAACTATTTCAATGCTGTAAGGGGGTCCTTACACTCAGGACTACAAGACCTTTCACTCTTTCTTTACTTTTTCACTTAATTGACTTCAGAAATCATATCAATGGTCAATATGCATTGTAAATAATCAAAGCCAAGCCAGGCGTGGTGGCATGCACCTGTAATCCCAGTACTTGGGAGGCTGAGACAGGAGGATCACAGGTTTGAGGACAACCTCTGCAACTTAGTGAGACCCTGTTTCAAAAGAAAAAAATAAAATAGGGCTGGGGATGTAGCTCAGAGGCAGAAAGTCCCTGGGTTCAATCCCCAGCACCACAAAAAAAAAAGAAAGAAAAAATTTGCTGAGCTGGGCATGGTGGCACGCACATGTAATCCCAGTACTTGAGAGGCTGAGACAGGAGGATTGCAAGTTCGAAACCAGCATGAAGTAATTTAGTGAGACCGTGTTTCAAAATAAAAAATAAAACCAAGCTAGAGGTATAGCTCAGGAGTAGAATACTCTTGAGTTCAATTTGCCAGTAACACACACACACACACACACACACACACACACACACACACACATAAACACACATATACACACAAACACACACACACAATTTGCTTAGAATATTCTATGTACTTATTACTAATTCAACCCCAAACTCTCCACCAATTGTTTAAATCGTTTCTCAAGATGTTCAGTTGGAGCCAGGCATGGTGGCGCACGCTTGTAATCCCAGTACTTGGGAGGCTGAGACAGGAGGATCGCAGGTTCAAAGCCAGCCTCAGCTACTTAGTGAGGCCCTCTGCAACTTAGTGAGACCCTGTTTCAAAATAAAGAATAAAAAATAGGGTTGGGGGTGTGGCTTGGAGGTAGAATGCCCCTGGGTTCCATCCCCAGTACTGCAAAAAAAAAAAAAAAAAAAAAAGATGTTCAGTTGGATTAAATGGCTTACCAATTTTATCTTCTTGGAAAAAATCTCCACTGAAGCCCCATGCCCTGTTCCAAGGTGGTCCTTACCATTTGGACTAGATTTCTCATGAATTGCATTTTCATACTCTTCTCCAGTTTCTTTTGGGCTATTTGTCTTATTGTTGTCAACTTATAAGGACTGTATCTTCAGCACAGGTATGGACCATTTACCTGCCATATTTACAAATACAAGTTGTCCTTTAACTTTGCTTAAGGTATTTTCCCATAATTTTTCCTCCAATTTTTTTTTTGTGGTACTGAGGATTGAACCCAGGGGTGTTCTACCTCTGAGCTACACCCCAGTCCTATTTTATTTTATTTACTTATTTATTTTGGCAGTACCGGGGATTGAACCCAGGGGTATTCTACCTCCAGGCTACACCCCCAGTCCTATTTTTTATTCTTTATTTTGAAACAGGGTCTCACTAAGTTGCAGAGGCCTCACAAAGTAGCTGAGGCGGGCTGTGAACCTGGATCCTCCAGTCTCAGCCTCCCAAGTACTGGGATTACAAGCATGCGCCACCACGCCTGGCTTTATTTTATTTTTAATTTTGAAATAGGATCTCACTAAGTTGCAGAGGGCCTCACTAAATTGCTGAGGCTGGCTGTGAACCTGTGATCCTCCTGTCTCAGCCTCCCAAATACTGGGATTACAGGCATGCCCCACCACGCCTGGCATTTTTTCCTCCAATTTTAACACCATCGACTTCATCTAAAAGATTTTTTTGTGTGTGTGTGGTACCAGGGATTGAACGCAGGGGAGTTCTACCTCCGCTACGCCCCCGGCCCTATTTTTTTATACTTTATTTTGAAACCGGGTCTCACGAAGTTGCAGAGGGCCTCACTAAGAGGAGAGAGAGAGAGAGAGAAAGAGAGAGAGACAGACAGACAGACAGCAAGAGAGCTGAGGCTGGCCGCGAACCCGGATCCTCCGGTCTCCGCCTCCCAAAGTACTGGGATTACAAGCGTGCGCCACCACGCCCGGCGCATCTAAAAGATTTTTTTATGATCTCTGGGCTTCTTTTCTTGGTTTAAAAATCCACCACCTCCCCCCATAACCAGGCATGGTGACGCATGTTTGTAATCCCAGTACATAAGAGGCTGAGACAGGAGACTGAAGGTTCGAGGACAGCCTCAGCAGCATAGTGAGACTCTCAGCAATTTAGTGACACCTTGTTTCAAAATAAAAATAAAAAGGGCTGGGGGTGTAGCTCAGAGATAGAATGCCCCTGGGTTCAATCCCCGCACCAAGCACAAATAAATAAATAAATAAAATTCCCCCCAATCCCTAGATTGGAAGTACAGCTTCCTAAGTTTTCTTCTAAGACTTTTATTAAGCCTTTAATTCATCTGTGATTTACTTTTGTATATGCTGTGAGATATTGATCCAATTTTATTTCTTTGCCCCCCCCCTGCAGCACATATACACACACATACTCACATGCTACTGGGGATCAGACCCAGGGCCACGCACATGCTAGGCAAGCGCTCTACCATTGAGTTACCTACCTCGCCAATTTTATTTCTTCTTTCAAATGATAGCCAGTTGTGCCCGCACCTATTACTAAACACAGCGCCCTCTTCTGACTCAACTGAAGCTCCCCTTTAGTTATGATTTAAATTTCCGTAGATACTAGCATGCATTTCCGAGCTTTCAATTTGGTTCCCTTGGTTGCAGATTTTTTACCTTTTCTTTTCTTTTTCAGTACTGTGTATTGAATCCAGGGGCACTCTACAAATGAGCTACATTCTCAACTCCTTTTTTATTTTTTATTTTGAGATAAGTTCTTGCTAAATTGCCTGGGCTGGCCCTTAATTTGCAATTCTCTTGCCTCAGCCTCCTGAGTCTCTGGGATTACAGGTGTGCGCCACCACACCCTGGCTATTATATTATATAATTTGTGTGTGTGTGTGTGTGTGTGTGTGTGTGTGTGTGTGTGTGTGTGG
>PVJS01009416.1:0-50391 GCA_004027185.1 Glis glis
GGTTGTTCGCCTCCCTTTTTCTGTCTGTGTATTAATCAGTGGGCTTCTATGTATTCTTAAATGTTACTATCTTTAGTTGCTATCCCCCACGGAAGTCGTGTGGGATTTGTATGGCTGTTCCGTTTGGAGCACCCGAGAGAATTTAGAGACAGGCTCCTCTCGGTGTCCTTACTCTGCCGCCATCTTCCCTCCTCCCTCTATCTTCATTCTTGACATTTCTTTTGACTCGGGTTCATGTGGCCCTCAGAACTCAGTATGTCAGAGATTTCCAAGCTTTATTCAGATTCTTTTGGGAAGTAACAGAATACCTAACTAATGATGACTCAAATAAATAGGGGTTTAGTTTCCTCACATAATATTAAGTCTAGAAGTGGACTGTCACTGCTGTGGTTGAGTGACTGCACGATGTCACCACAGACTCAGGTTCTCTTGTGTTTAATGCTTTTCTATCTTCGGGTGTTGACTTTTCACATGATTGCCTCATAGTGGTAAAATGGCATTACAATTTCAGCAATCACACCTAGCATCAAAGCAGAAAAAGGGGAAAGAGCAAAGCTAGAACTTTCACCTGTATTCTGTCAGGAAAACAAAGGCTTTTTCAGAATTCTCTTTATAGCTTATTGGTCAAATATAATAGTTCAAACTGGCGGTTACAATTACCACATGCAAGTATATAGTATTTTCAATCTCTATAGTGGGATCATATATAATCTATTATGGGCAGCAAGTAAGAAGGAAGGGGAGAAGGGGTTATAGTTGAGTTGGAAAACCAACAGTAATATCCTCATGCCTGTTTGTGGTAAGTAGGAAAGCAACCATTGTACAGGTAAGCATTTTCCTCCTCTGTGGTGAAATTATAGGTCTTTGTTTTTAAGGTCTACCCTCATTGTTTTCTGTACAGCAAGTCTGTTGCCTCCCTGCTGGATTGAACCCTGTGATCCATGCTTGCCACGTTACCTACTTTCTCAGATTGACTCTACTTCTCTCCAGCCCAACGATGTTGCCATGAACAGCTTGAACATGCTCCTTTACAGATGTGTATTGAGTATTTATCCACCCTATTTACCCAGGAGTAAAATTTCTGGATCACAGGTTATGTAAATGCAGAATTTCACTCATTACTACCAGATTTGTGCCCAGAATGGCTACACCAAGCCATGCTTTCACTGCCAGTGCCTAAGGCTTCCACAGCAACTCTTGGCATTAGCCATTCCAGTGTTTGCCAATCTAATAAAGGCAAAACAGCATACCAGTGTTATTCATTCTGAATTCTATCTTTTTATTGATACATGATAGCCTTTGATTTATTAAAAACATTAACTTTTAAATCTACCATAGACCATACAACCTACCATAGACCATATGATTAACTATTTTTTTTATAAAGTTGTCCCTCAGACAGCCTGGTATTGAGGGTTTAAATTTTTATTTCTAAAATTTTAGAATATTTTAATCTTATGGAATAAAGTTGATTCATGTATTTCTCTACTTTTCTGTCTTAGGTTTCATGTGCTTAGAAATTCTCATCCATCTACTATATTAGAAAAATTATGCTAAACATGATTCTAACATACTCATAAATAGTAAAATATTTACTCTTCAATAATGAGGATATGTGCAATGCAGAGAACTTTTTCATCCTTCAACTTTTCTATATTCTTCCCTTCACCCCAAGGGTTTGGGAGTGACCAAAAGAGAGAGAAGGAACAAGGAACTGGGAAAAGCTCAGCGATGAGATAATGTCTGTTGTGCACAATGTCTGGTGGTAAAGGAACTAAGTTTTTATTTTTATTTTTATTTTTTTGCAGTACTGAGGACTGAACCCAGGAGCATTCTACCTCCGAGCCACATCCCCAGCCCTATTTTTTTATTCTTTATTTTGAAGCAGGGTCTCACTAAGTTGCAGAGGGCCTCACTAAGTAGCTGAGGCTGGCAGCGAACCTGGATACTCTGGTCTCAGCCTCCCAAGTACTGGGATTACAAGTATGCGCCACCAAGCCTGGCTGGAACTAGGTTTTTATACCTTCACATTGCTATTGCTTTTAAATTGCATCTCCTGCCACATCAAGATCCCTTCCCTTGCATTTCTGGTGTAAGTTACAACCCAAAACAAAAATTCAAGAGTTATGTGCTAAAGCAATTCCTACTTTCCCTACCTCCTATAACTATAAATTTGGAATAAAATGGTTGTTAATTACTTATCATGATAGAGAATCTTAGAAAAATAGTTGTATTAACATATTATCTTTGCCTGTACCATCACAATGGTAATTTTTATATAACTTACAATGCAGCCATTCGGTTTTCAACAGTTTTATCTCACATATATCTATAAACTCTTATTATTTGTTCATTTTAGTGTATTGTTTTCCTTCTGAATTATTATTTGTAATAATTTTTATTTCTCGCACTATCCCACAGCATTTTGCAGACTCAAAGTTGTGCTTTGGGTACCCTTAAGAGTAAGTTATATTGAAGTTTTAAAGAGAAGTAGAATTCCAAAGCAGAGGTACATATAAAAAAAAAAACGCAATAGTCTACCAAAGTTTGCTTGTGAACTGAAAAATTTAATGATCCACCAAAGAAAGTATATAACACATACACACACACACAGACACACACACACACACACACACACACACACACACACATACACAATGATTGGCTTTAATGGAAGTTTTGCCATTTTATTGAAATGGAAAAATATCAGTAGCTATGAGAGTGGTAGCTTATGACCACATATGCTAATGATTGCTTATGGTTTTTCTTGTAGTAAAATATTGAAACGTAGACTGAAAACACTGATTCAAATCCAAAATCTATCATTTATAAGCTTCTTAAATATATAAAACCTCAGGATTAATATTTTGGAATATTTTCCTTAAATTGTTTCTTTGGAGTAAAAACTGAAATTGGAATAGAAATTGTGAAATCTTAAGCTAGCTCAAAGAAGTAAACATTTTCCCTAATACTTAGGTGTAATAAGCCCTTAAATATTTAATAAATTCTTTTTTAATCATCTCCCAGTTCAGACTTACTACAACAAAACAAATCATATCACAAAATAAGTAGCAAGTGTACTCTGAAGAGACTGAAACTAAAAAGTTTTGGTAGTTCGTTCTATGGTAATATCAATTATTAAGCATTATTTTTCTTGTGGTTAATTTTAGGTTCTGATAATTGTTAAGTAGTGTCAGGGAAATTCCAGATGCATCTGGTCAACACTGATATCTTGGTATGCAATATACTATTTAAATAATGCATGCCTTCATTAACATCCAATAGCCATTTGTATAAATGAAGAAGCTTAAGCCATGTAAATTATATGTAACAAATGGAGCAAGAGCAAAACTGCATTTGGAAAGAGAGTAGTATCTCATACATCTCATTCTACTTTGTAGTACATAAAGGGAAGCTAAAACTTACCCTCTATTCTTAAGCCAAAAAGGAGTGCTCACCAGCTCTAAATGATTGTCTCCTGGGATGAGTAAGTGCAGTAGTGCTCAGTTATCTAAGCAATAGAGCAGATTGGAGTGGAACAAGACTAGCCCAGGTTTATTTTAAATTCTCTACTCTAGAAGCACAAACTATATCTTCCCTATGGCAATTTTAGGCATTCCCAGCATGAAGGTCTTCAAAGCCATAAAAAGCAAATCAAAACTACACTGAGATTCCATCTAACTCCAGATAAAATAGTAATCATCAAGAATATAAACATAACGCCGGGCGTGGTGGCGCACGCATGTAATCCCAGTACTTTGGGAGGCGAAGACTGGAGGATCTGGGTTCGCGGCCAGCCTCAGCTCTCTCTCTCTCTCTCTCTCTCTCTCTCTCTCTCGCTACCTAGTGAGGCCCTCCGCAACTTCGTGAGACCCGGTCTCAAAATAAAGTATAAAAAATAGGGCTGGGGGTGTAGCGTGGAGGTAGAACACCCCTGGGTTCAATCCCTGGTACCACAAAAAAAAAGAATATAAACATAAAAAATAAAAATGCTGTTGAGAGCTGGGCACGGTGTCACACACTTGTAATCCCAGTTTTTGGGAGGCTGAGACAGGAGGATCACAGGTTCGAAGCCAGCCTCAGCTACTTAGTGAGGCCCTCTGCAACTTA
The DNA here is from genome assembly GCA_004027185.1 of Glis glis. Classification (NCBI taxonomy): domain Eukaryota; kingdom Metazoa; phylum Chordata; class Mammalia; order Rodentia; family Gliridae; genus Glis; species Glis glis. The sequence goes on from PVJS01009416.1 coordinate 4,111, forward strand.
GTGAGACCCTGTTTCAAAATAAAAAATAAATAAGTAAAAATAGGGCTGGGGGTGTAGCTCAGAGGTAGAATGTTCCTGGGTTCAATCCCCAGTACCACACACAAAAAAAATTGTTGGTGAGGCTGTGAGGAAATAAGAACTCTTATACACTGCTGGTAGGGTTGCAAATTGGTGTAATAACTATGGAGATAATTAGTATGTATATTTCTCAAAAGACTAAGAATGGATCCACCACATGACCCAGCTATATCTGCTCCTCATGTTCTATCCAAAAGAATTAAAGTCAGAATACTATAGTGATACATGTATATGCATGTTTATAGCAGCACAATTCACAGTAGCCAAATTATGGAACCTACCTAGATGTCCATCAACAGATGAATGGATAAAGAAAATGTGGTATATACACATGATAGAATTCTACTCAGCCATAAAGAAGAACCAAATTATGTGATTTGCAGGAAAGTGGATGGAACTAGAGAATATTATGCGAGATGGGCCAATCACAGAAAATCAAGGGTCATATGTTTTCTTTCATATGTGTAAGCTAGACAGAAAATAAGAAACAAAAGAGACTTGAGATAAATGAGGTAAGAGACAAGTAGAATAGCGGAACTGAGAGAGAGAGAGTTTGGGAGGGGGAAAAGGGGACCTGATGAAGAAAACAGTTTAAATAATACTATGTCCCTATATGAAGTCATCACTACCAATCTCACTATTATATATGGTGGGGGACCAGGGTGGGATCCAGAGAGAAACACGCCAAGTTCTGTGTGCATGTATGTTTGTAGTACTTTGAACTTCACTATGATATATAATTACAATGTACCAATAAAAGTATTTTTAAAAGCTGAAAATATTGTGTTTTGTTGGCCTGCATGTACCAGCTGTAAACCACAGAGGCGGAAGTTTTCCCCTATAAAATTAGTGAAATTGCCTTATTATATTCCAGAATACTGATGGCACTGGGAGTGAAATTCATTACTGAACAGCTTTCAAAACTTTGATACTCTGGAAATAGGAATGAACTTGAAGTTCATTCTTGAGACAGAGATTTCTTCAACTAGCTCTGGTTTTCTTTATTATAAATAGTACTAATAGAAATTTGTTTCACTTTTGTAGCAAAAAGCAATAGCTTCCATGAATGGTTCAGCACAGAACTAACTGTAGTCCTTTAAGAATCAATCCTGTGCTTGCCCATCTTCAATCAGGTACATCCTTGATCAGGGAGGAAGCTGTTAGTCACCTACGGGTAAGTATGGTGAAAACTAATTACATCAATAATTGGAATAGTCATCACTTAACTTCTCTGGAGGAATAATTTTTTTTTCATTTTGTAGACATTTTTGTGAGTCAGCCTAGACCTTTCCTCCTTAATCACCCCACAAACTCAATAGATCACTAAATCCTAAGTAATTTACCTTCCAAAAATCTCCCAGTATCATGTTCTTCTCTCTACTCTCACAGGTAAAACCTTCGGGACATTACAATCCATTACCAGAACTATTACAACCATCTTTGAGCTGCTTTCTGGCTGCCTGTTTCTGTTCCAGTGTATTTCTACATTAACGTCCAAGTCTAATTTGACCATGTGACTTCTCTGATTAAATTCTCCTTTTCTACACTGTAGTCTGGATAAAGTCCAAGTCTCTTTGCATGTCACACAGGGGTATGCCTCATCTGGCCTCTATTTGTTTTCCAACCTCATTTCCCTTCCAAATGACCATCTACCTTTAGCCAAAGGATCAGAGGTCTAGGTCTATCAAAACACATATATTTCCCTGAGCATATTTTTCAGGATGATTTCTCTTTCATGATGTTTTATCTGCCCCAAATGTTCACCCAAATCTGGAAATGACTCTCATTATTCTTCCTTGAATCATCTCAGACAGAGGCAACTTCCTGTAGAAAAATTTTCCAGATGTCTGCTAAAAGAATAGCCAAGATTGCCACGAACATATTAGTTCATTTAGTAGTTAAAATAACCCTAGGAAGCAGGATCTATTGTTATCCTCATTTTACAGATGAGAAAACTGAATTTCATAGATATTAAGACAGTATTTAATACCACACAGGTTGTAAGTGATAACAACTAGCAGTAAGAATCCAACACATGTACAAGTTTTATTGCCCATCCATGATTTTTCTTATTTTTATCTCAACACATATACGAGTCTCGGGGAACTACAGTTTATGACCCTATCCTCTACTAGATCATGAATCCATCAGGGCAGGGACAATGTCTGTTTTATCTTTCCTGTATTGCCAGCACCCAGTATCACCTTGGTATACAGTAGATGCTTGAATAAATGGAAACAAGTGGTTTATGAATTATTCAACTTTGTCCTTACTTTATTTTTGTTCATTAATTGCCCTGTGTGTGACCACCTAAAACACAGGCTAAAGAATGGTGTATTTATGAGCTTCAGCTCAGCAAGCTAGCATCTATTTGATGCTCTGTTCTGTATCTATTTGATGTTCTGTAAGGTTTAGACGGTGTAATGTAAACAAGTGACTTAAATGAAGTATTACTTGTATTTGTGGAGGTCTTCTCTTTCGTTATCACAAATGTATCTTCAAATTTGGCCTGTGTTAGGGTCATATGTTTTCTCTCATATGTAGAAGCTAGAGAGAAAATAGAAAACAAAAGGGACTTCATAAATAAGGAGACCAGTAGAATAGTGGAAGTGGATTGGGGGTAGGGAGGTGGGGAGAGGAAAAAGAAGGCTTGATGAAGGAAACAGTTCAAATAATGCTCTGTCTATATGTGAAGGTATCACTGCCAATCTCACTAACATGTCCAGGGAGGGGAGAAAGTAGGGTGGGATCCAGGGCGAAGCACACCAAGTGCTCTGTGCATGTATGTCTGTATCACATTGAACCTCACTGTGATGTATAATTACAATGCACCAATAAATGCATATTAAAATTTTTGACCTATATCTGTTTTCTCTTCCCAATTGGATCCATCATTCCTAGAGAGAGGAGTCGGTGTCTCAATGCTTCTTACACTGCTTGGTAACATGATATGCACAGACTGTTCAATAAATATTTGTGGAATAAATGTACCAATTATCTAATTAATTGCAGTTTATTAATTTAGTAGTCTGGTTCTGCTAGCATACTTATAGTGTTTGAATAGGAAAGTATGTGTTTATGTCAGGAAGCTCTCCTAATCTTCTTTTTTGGAGATCTCAAACTCACCTCTTGTCCTTCATTATCATTATTTCATTGCTTTATATTCTGGGAGTTATGTATCAACTTTCTAACAGGTTTATAAATCTGACTCAGAGGTTGCCACCAGGATGGGTGGTAGTACCAAATGTTTTAACGTCCAATATTAAATACCGCTACAATAGATGCTCAGACATCACAAGGCTGAGGAGCCATGTGAATCTGCTCCCTAATTCCAACTCTGTGGCCTACTAGACTTAATAGATGTATAAGCTTGGGCTAGTTACTTTACCTTTCTTAGCTACATATGTATATATAGGATGGTTTTGTTGAATGAAGTACTTAACACAGATTTACCCTGTAGGAAACAAGCTATCATGTGTTCTTTTTTTCTGATCAAATATGGGAAAGTTTCTGCCCAGATCTGACAATAACAAGATGCGTGACATTAGATAAGTAAGTTCTGAGCTCCACTGGCTTTTCTTTAAATAGGACTAATACTATTAAAGTATCTATTTGAAGGAAGGCTAGTGAACCAGGGGCTTGTCTTGATCTCATTTAACTATACAACCTTTTACATAAATCTTAATCTTCTTTCCAGTTAAAGCCTAGCCGGAGAAGATTCTGTGGAGGATCCATGGACAGATTTTTTTTCACCCTTTAGTCACCCACTATATTGCAGCCATTCACTGTTATAATTACTGGATAACAAATAATAAACTAAATAAAACATTCCTGTATTCACGGGGCTTACAACCTGTTAGAGGATACATAATCACATAGCTATAAAAATCAGGGAGTGATAAGTACTATAAAATAATCAAGTATGATTAGAGGTAAGAGTGACTGGGAGGAGTTGCTCCCAGGAAGCCTGTTGGAGGAGGTGGCATTTGAGTAGAGACCTATGTGATAGGAGGGAGCAAACTACATAGTAAGTATGCAGAGAACTTCCCAGGAAGGGGGATACTAAGTGCAGAGTTCCTGAGGCAGGAGTATGTTTGTAGTATTTGATGAACAGCAAGGAAGCTAGAAGGTCTGGGAAAGACTAAGTAAGGGCAGGAATTGTAGGAGGCCAGAGAGGGGACCAGGGGCCAGGCCATGCAGTGCCATGAAGGCCAATGTAAGGGCTTTCCATTTCAGTTTAATTGTAAAAGAGCTCTGGAGGGTTTTTTTCTTTATTCTTTAGGAATAAGTCTGGGGCTATGTGGAGAAGAGATGATGCACCACCCACTTTTCAACAATTTCATATTTGCTAACCTCCATTTCCACTCATCTAAGTTCTTTATCAACATAAACATAGAATCAAGCAAAAAGCCTGAGCAGTCTACTGTGGATGGATGTTTAGCGATGACATCTCTACAGAGGGGTTCATTATGGAGACCTGAAGAAACGAGTCCACTGGACAAAGTCCAGACAGGAGGAAGAGTAAGTAAAACACCTCTAAGTTGGAAAGAACTTGGAGTGTGTAAGACACAGAACTGGGGCTAAAGTGCCTGGTGCTGAGTGAACAGAGAAGGGGATATCATGTGTAGCTGAGAGACAAGCAATCATCGGACTGCGTAGAGCCTTTGGGAAGCATGGAGTCTGGGTCTTATTATAAAGGAATAGGAAATCATTTAGCAATTTTAAGCAAGAAATGGTCTGATTTATAATTTGAAAATATTTACAGTTATAGTTGATAAGGATATCAAACAATTATCAAAAATTTGAGACTGCTGTTTTTCACGAGTAACCTAGGAGACACTGACATTTCTTCTTCACCCTCCATGTCTGGTCCCATTCATGCCACTTGCTCTGAGACCTTCAGATCTAGCGCTTTGTATCCAGCTTAGCTTTGGACCTCAGTACTGGTCCAATTAACTATTCTAATTGGGATCTAAACTGATTTTTCCTAAAGGGAAATTCTCATTGTGCCACATCTCTCCTTAAAACTCTTTAATGTATCTCTAATACTTAAAGTAAATATCAATCTCAGTTTGCCCAGGACACTCTCAGTTTGTACTTTTTGTCCTGGAGCAATTAATAACAGCATCAACTCTCCCTCTACCTCCAGTTTGAATTACAAATTATATAGTGATTCTAATACTTTTATCTCTAAACTTCAACAAATCATATTAATCCCTCCAAGACCTACATTCTGCTACCCTTGATTGCCTCTTCCCTCCACCCTGTATTTTCTTGGCATGTTTATGTATAATCACTTTCATTATCATTGAATTAAAACCAAGATATACCTAGGATAGAGCTATGAATTTATTTTTTAAAATTATTCTGATGGATGACAACTGATTACATGCTGCAGTTTTTCGATTTGTATTAGCACACACTTCACTTACAGACGTTTTAGCCAAATCTCATTTCCTAAGAATAGTGAAATTTAATTCATAGTTTTGTGCCTTTCGAGTTAAGTTCATGGATGGATATCTGATATCAGGAAGGAGTTGCTGGCTTGTTTAATACCAGTAGTAACTGAAAGGAAAAATTATCAAAATGAGGCTAAAGTTTTCTAGGATGCTGTGCTGATGAATTTGAATCTCCTCTACTCTTCTCCAAGATTCATTCTCTGCCTTTTCCTGCCTGGCCATTTCCCGGAAAGACTGGCATTCATAGACTCCATTCACCAGGCTCCTCTGTCCATAAGCTTGCAGCTGGGTGTGCACACTGGAGTCACGGGCCACGTGAAGGTAGGAAACGAGGCTCCATGTTTTCTTCTCTGCTCTTCTTCCATTTCTTCTCACGCCTCTGGCTGGCTATGACCCGCTGGGGATATAGGCTCTACTGCAGCCATGCCATAGACTCAGCTCTCCATCTGATTCTAAAAGTGAACACTGTTTTCTCCTGCTTCTTACCTCTGGGTGCCTCATCATCCCTTGCTTCTTAGGTCCCCAAAGTGGAAACAGCACCTCGCTCCCTGGGGGAGAGCACTACAACAAAGTACAGGTACATAAAAGCACTCAAATTTGTCACTGCATCTTTCTGTTCATTCACTTAAAGAAGGTAGATTTCCCCAGGGGGTGGGGGCGTGCTGAGTAATTTTATTTTCTGAAAAGGTGATGGTAAGCCAAATAACTAAGCTTGGTTACCTTCCTACCCACTATATGTAAATCCTTCATTAAATTTTATTTATTTGAAATATGTGGGGTGAATTCTGTTTCCTGCTGGGATTCTGATTTAAATGTGGTATCTTAATAATAGGTATTTACAAAGTCTCCAGCACATAAAGTATATTAGGTGAGATTCTATCTAGCAGTGAATAATAAAACACTTTGTTCAAAAGACTTAATCAGGGTTTATTAACTTTATATAACAAGAAGTCTGGAGGTAGACAGCTACTGATTAATTCTGGACTCCACAGGGTAGGTTTTGACTTGTCTTCGGCTCACCTAGCCTCTACTTCAGGATTATATGATGACTATTCTTAGCTCCATCTATCACATCTTCATTCAGTCAGAGAAAAAGACAGAAGAGGAGGGGTCATGGCAGCTGTGTGTCTTTGTCGATTGAAATTTAGTCTCCTGGAGCTGCTCTTAGCAGACTTAAGTTTAGCATCTACTATGGTCTATTATTATTATTTTTTGTGTCTCCCTAAAATCCATATGCTGAATCCCTAGCCCTTAGTAACTCAGAATGTATCTGTATTTGGAGATTGGGCCAGTAAATAAGTAATTAAGGTAAAATGAGATCTTATGGATGGGCTTGATTTGTGTCCTTATAAGAGGAAATCTGGACAGGTAAGAGACACCGGGGCTGTGCACACACAGAGGAGAGACCAAGCGAGGACACAGCAGAAGGCAGAATCTGTAAACCAAGGAGCGAGGCTTCAGGATGACACCAACCCTGTTGGATTTCCAGCCTCAAAAACTGTGAGCAAATAAGTTTCCATTTTTTACACCTGTGATATTTTGTTGTAGCAGTCCTAGCAAACAAATACAGGAGATTGGTCAGAAATACAATATCTGATTGACCAGAATTATTTTTCTATGACATCCCAGCTCCCAGGAAAGCTATGGAAATACTTATAGATTCCCAGCTCAAAAGGGAGGGACAACAAGTGGGAAGTTGAGACGGAGAAGCCACAACACATTCACCTCGGAAAATATTCTTGTGATATGATTTTCATCGAATTGAAACATTTTAATTTCAAAATCTCACCACAGATGCTAACTATTAAAAAGCCCTTATTTTGCTGATAGGTTTAATGTATTGTTTGTTTTGTCTGTGATGCTGACTGGGGATTGGACCCAGGGGCATTCTACCTCTAAGCTACACCCAAGGCCCTTTTCCTCCTACTCTTTATTTTGAAACAGGGTCTCACCAAGTTATTGTGCACTGGCCTCAAAACTGAGATTCTCCTGTCTCAGCCCCCCAAGCACTGGGTTACAGGCATGCCTCACCATGCTCAGCTCAGCCTTAATGTTTTAAATAACATGGATCCTTTACAGGGAGAGAGTTGAGCATTTGTGAAAGAAGGTCATAATAAGGATTTGGTGATATGTTTGCTATTCAAATAATAGCAAGAAATGTATTACACTAACTGAGGAGGTTAGAGCCCTCATTCAATCATTTCACCTCTCAACATTGCTGCATCACCTAACATATGAGGTTTTAGGGGCATTCCAGTTCAAACCGTAACACTAACTCTCATCAAAATTCCTCTTAGAAAAATAATTTAATAAGCTCCTGTAGAAGCAGACAAGAACCTGAGGCTATGGGAGTCTTCCAGAGCTAAGATAATATAAGGGATGGTCAAGTGTCTCTACATGAAAAAGGAATAGGTAAAAGGAATCGAATCGGTCCCACATCTGAGAGAGAGGAGGGGGGAGAAGGAAAGAAAAGTAGCACAGTGAGGAGGACAAATGTGGGATGAATATCATGGAGGAAGGCTGGGCATGAAGACTGTGAAGTTGTCAATGTCCATTGAGAAACTCCAGCAGTTGAATGATCTACAGAGTAAGATTAGAAATGTCTACTATGTATATTTAAATTCTGCTACATGTTATGTCCTCATTCATCATCCACAAATCCTCTCATAAAGTTCCAGTATAAAAATAACAGTGTTCAAATTTATTGGCAGATGGAGTGACAATTAAAGGAAGGTGCTCTGTTTTTTGTTGGCACAAGGATAAGGACATGCCATTGCGAGAGTTAGAGAATCAGAAAAAAAGTTCAGTGGACAATGGAAGTAGAAATCATAAGTGGCCATGAGAAAATAAGCAGATATTTTAGAGAGAGAGATCCATGCTTCAATAGTGTGATAGGCACAATAATGGTTTCTAAAAAAATGTCTACATTCTAATCCTTGGGACCTGTGGAAATGTTGGGTTACATAGAAAAGAAGAATTAAGATTAAAGATGGAATTTAGTTTGCTAATCAGTTGAAACTAAAATAAGGAGATTGTCTTGAATTATTCAAGTGGGTTTGATGTAATCATAAATTTCCTTAAGGAGGAAGAAGAGGACAGAGTTATGAAATGTTAGAAGAACTTAACCTGATATTCAGGCTTTGAGGATGAAGGAATAGGGCCAAGAGCCAAGAAATGCAGGCCACTTATAGTAGCTGATAAGCGTAAGAAAATAGTTTCTCCCCTAGAGACTCCCAAAAATGAATGCAACCCTGCCAATACCCTGATTATTATCCAGTGAGACCATGTCATGCTTCTGACCTGTAGAACTATGATATGGTATTATTGAATTGTTTTATGCTACTGCTTGTGGTAATTTGTTATAGCAGAAAAAGAAAAGTAATACCCATAGCTTGAGGGATGAAAATTCAAAGTACTTCACTTACATCTATATTATTCTTTCTCAACCCATGGCCAGAATGCTCCTCCACAGTTATAGCTCTCACTTGGCTTTGGTAGCACTGTTGGTCCCTGTAACATTTGGATTTAGAATATCACCCCATCCCTCATGGAAACAAGGCAGCCATGTTAGAGGTGTAGCTTGCTTGAGGAGGGTCCCTGGGGGTGTGGCCTTGGGGATTATACATGGTCTCTCTTCCCCTTGCTTTCTCCCTTCATTCCAGCCTTCATGATGTGAGAGCAGAGTCTGGCTTTCTTTCTCAACCCTGCTTCCCACCACCATGCCCTGAGCTCTTCAGACCCAGCCAGATATGGACAGAAACTCTGAAATCTCCAAAAACTGTGAGAATAAATCTTCCTTCTAAATTATTTTGTCAGTTGTTTTGGATTACAGCAGTGAGACTGTTGACTGAAACAGTCCCTTTACTCATTTCAAGCCTACAAATGCTGAGTTCTGGATTTTGTTTACCCCGAGTGCATGCATCACCATCCTTTGTTGATTTCCTAAATCATGTCTACATATTTGCAAATAGTCCCTTCATTAATTTCTCTTTAAGTCTTAATATGCCAGCTATTTTCTCCAGAGATTCAGAGACTAACATTATTTGCCTCTTCTTCAGAAATGTCTAACTCCAACAAGACAACTACAGGTTCCTGACCTCTGCTTTTCTGAGGCTAACACAAGAATCTATCTTGCGAAAAATCACAACTTGCCAAACTTTTACCCAGAGAGAAGATGTAGCTGGGTTTTCGATTAGGAGCTAGTATGTGAGATTCACATATTTAGTATGCAAGCAAAAGTAAAAAGAGAGACACCGATTTAGAAATGTCTGAGCATTCAAGATATTATGCCTTAAGAAAACAAAACAAATGTGGATAAATGGAGATTGCAAGTGGTAAATGGGGGTTGCAAGATTGTGTGTGTGTGTTACTAGGGATTGAACTCAGGGGTGTACTACCTCTGAGCTACACCCCAGCCCTATTTTATTTACTTATTTTTATTTATTTTCTGATACAGGGCCTCACTAAATTGCCAAGACTGGCCTCAAACTTTGATCCTCCTGTTTCAGCCTTCCAAGCACTGGTATAGGCATGTACCACCATGCCCAGCTTGCAAGATTTTTAAAGTGGTAAGTTCTAAGCACCTATTCTAGAACAATGTTTTGACCAATCTATAGCAAACTAGAAATGTAAGCTTAAATGAATTAGATTTAATTCATTTGTCATCTACTGGTTTGTCTCATAAGTCCAAAGTGTTTTTATGTCTATGTATAATTCAATTATAATCAAGTTTTTATTTAAGAAATTTATCGACACTTATTTATTTGTCTTTGCTAATTTATAATTTCTGGTTCCAGGGATTCAGGTCATCCTGAAACTTGGAAACAATAAGAGTCCTTCTTAAAAGGTCTGCTGAACTTGGCAGTTCAATGCAGTAATGTATATAAAGAATTATATACTCTCTTTCTCTCTCTCTACTTAGTGAGGCCCTCCGCAACTTCGTGAGACCCAGTTTCAAAATAAAGGATAAAAAATAGGGCCGGGGGTGTAGCTCGGAGGTAGAACACCCCTGGGTTCAATCCCCGGTACCGCAAAAAAAAAAAAAGAATTATATACCATGACCAACCATGATTTATTATATGTTCAACAAAGCTGACTCAATATTTAAAATTCAATTCATGTAATTCAGTATTATCAACTAAGAACAAAAATCATATGATGATATCAACTGATGCTGAAAAAGCATTAAACAGAATCCAACACTGATTCATAATAAAACTCTCAACAGAATAAAAATAGAGGGGAATTTTCATGACTTGATAAAGAACATTTACAAAAAGCTTACAAACAACATGATTCTTAATATCAGAAACTAGATGCTTTCCTCCTAAAACCAGGAATAAAGCAAGATTGTCTCTCTCACTGCTTCTATTAAACACCATACTGAATGTACTAGCTAAAGCAATAAGGTAAGAAAATGAAATAAAATGTATATAGATTGGGAAGTAAGAATAAAACTGTTTGTGATTTGGTAAGGTTTTGTTTTGCAAATGATATGATTGTCTATGTAGGAAATCCCAAAGAATCATCAACCAAAACTCTTGTAACTGATAAATAATTATAGCAAGATTGTAGGACAGAAAGTTAATATAAAGATGTCGATTGCTTTGCTATATGCCAACACTGAAAAATTGGGATTTGTAATTAAAAACATATCATTTATATTAGCAATAAAATAAGAAGTATTTAAGAATAAACCCAAGACAATACATATAGAATCAATAGGTGAAAGACTCAGAACAGACAACACAATATTGAAGAAAAACAAGATAGAGTACTGATACTACTTGACTTATTATAAAGTTACAATAATTAAAAGAGTGTTTTTGGTGAAAAAAATATAGATAGAACAACAGAACAAAATAGGGAACCCATAAACAAAATAATGCAAATATAGCCAACTGATCTTTGATAATGTAGCAAAATCCATTCAATGGAAAAAGGGTGATCTTTCCAATGAATGGTGCTGGAACAACTGTACATCCACATGCAAAAAATGAATCCAAGCACCATGGTGACTTTTGGTGGAGGCAAGAACAAAAATGGCTAATGACAATACTGCATACATCTAGTAGCCTTATATATTTATACCATTTACTTATTTATACCATTAGCAATTTCAGAATTAAATTGGTTCCAGGTCTTAGAAAGATGGCACAACATAGTAGGATGAACTAGGGGCTCTTGATATATGAGAAATATCATTTGTTAAATCCTTGGCACTGTGAAAATTAATATCACCAAGCAATGTTTCCTCATCTATAAAATGGAACTAAAGATCCTGCTTTCCCTTCCTGACATGGACATGGAGCTATAATTGAATCATACATGTGAAATAATAACCACAATATAAGCATCTCTTTGTTTAGGAGAGCCTCAAGAAACAGGGATACAAATTTAAAACTAGATAGGCTTAGAAAACATTATCAATGACAAATATATCTACTATTTCACGAATACTGCCCATGTAAAATAGTAACTGAGAAATATCTCTTGGTATGTAGGACTGGGTAAAGTTCTTGTTCATCTTACAAAACAATGATCTTCCTCTTGAAAAGAAACCATTCAGAGTTTATAATATATGGTTAAGTTATGATTTAGAAATTTTCATTGCCTTTTGGATGCCACCTTCATGGGATCCTCTTATATTGGGTTTAACCATGTTACTAACTTCAGGCAACAAAACATCAGTGGACATGACAAAAGTCAAAAGATTGAAATGTACCTGTGACACTGGCTTGTCTTTTCAACTGCTGAATGACCATGAGAACATAATCTGGATAGCCTGCTGATCCAAGGAGGTTGACAGAGCCTGGAGCAGATCCCCATACCTGCAGCTTGAAGCAGAACACATCAGGTGCTACAACCTGCATCAGTTAATGTCCACCCAACCCACATGTCCCAGCACAGCCAATTCAACAGAACAGCTCAAGATGATCCAGAGATCGTGATAAGTAAATGGTATAGGCCACCAAGATATTAAGGTTCTGTGTTACCTCTCATTGTTGTTGGCAATAGCTACCTAATATACCAGGTACCCCATTTTACTTATTTGCTTTCTAGGAAACCCAGAGCCAAATTGGAAGCTCAGTTGTATCCTTAAGAAGTTTTGCACATTTGGGCATTTATTTTACAGAGTTTCAAGTTTTTAACTTTACTTGTATTTCTATTTATTTGGGTTCTATATTCTCATTTATAACTTACTATTCTTTTAGCACTTATATTTTGTTCTAAGATTCTCATGTGTTTTTCAGAAGAAGAGAAAGTGAACACAGAAAATATTGAACATTTACTATATGCCATGGTAAATACAAATAAAATGTCTTCCCTTTTCTTGAGGATATTATAATCATGTAAAAGAGATAAATACCAAACCATATATATATATATATATATATATATATATATATATACATATATATACACACACACATATATATACATATATATATACATATATATACACATTAGCTATAAAACATAATAGATATGATAGCAATATCTGTCTCGGTCAGGGTTCACTAGATTAACAGAATTCACAGAATGAGTATATGAAAAGGGATTTATTAGATCAGCTCACAATGTAGGCCTGAGTTTCAACTGCACGTGAAGAATCAGAGGAATCAGTAGCTGGTCGGGCGGTCTAGGAGCTGGAGCCTTAGAATTGAAGCAACCACCAATTCAGTCCAGTCCAAGATGTGAAGATAAGGAAGCTCTTCGGAGAAACGATGGTAAAGTTTCAGTTCGAAGGCTGGAAGCCGATGATCTCAGACGAGAGCAGAAGATCAAGAAGCTCTTCAAGGAAACGGCAAAGTTGGAAACCGACGATCTCAGACGAGAGCAGATGCCTTTTCTTCAGGAAGAGTCATATCTATTATAATAGAAATAATATGTATATAAAGGTATATAGTAAGTATTCTAGCTATATATAGGATAGAGCTATTAATTTTGACAGAGTAGCGAAGTCAGATCAGACGACCTTCAGATTAATATTTGAACTTAGTATTAAAAATAAGAATTTCAATAAGCATGAAATTAGAAAAGGTTTTTCAAATAATACAAAATAATTTAGTGCAAATATAGTGTGTAGTATAAAGGGAGAAAATAGGAAATGTCCACAGATAAATGGAAACTATAGAAAAAGTTTTTAAAAAATCAAAATTTTTCTTTAAATGTAAAGAATGAAAATTTACACTTAAATGTTTAAAAGCAATTGTAATAAATACAGATTTAATTTTAGCTGTGCTTTTGTGTTACTGAAATTAAAAGAGTAGACCTAGAAAATATTTTTTGTTATAATTTCTAGCACTTAGCTTTAGAGATCAGGCCCAACATTATTTAATTTTATCCCTGGAATTGTCCCTAAGTTTCATGGCTTAAGTCTAGAACTAGTAAAGAAACTAAAAAATTAAAGAAAAAAACCTAGGTTTCAATCATTTTTGGCAGATTCTTTCTCACTTGGTTTTTCACATCCTTAGCAATAGCCCATTAATTGACAGTAAAAAAGATCAATCAGGCTGAGTCATAAATCAAAATGTATAAATGGGACAGGCTGAGTTTCCCCTGACTTCTCTAGTTTCCTTTGATTACACTGTCATGATATGTTTCTAGACATATTGTGATGAGAATATTGGTCTTGATATCTTACCACTCAGTATTTCTTTGTATATCAACATCCAGTGTATTCAGAGTACCTTTAACACAATTAATTGCAATTACAATACATTTGTCTGTGCCTCTTTTACTCCTGAAGGAAGGGAGGACCTGACGAGAGGCTGGCTAAAACCTGGTGCCAAGGGATAAGTTCTGAGGGGTCAAACCAGGGAGGAGCACCATGCCAGAGCCATCCATCAATCACTAGGGATACCAAGTCCATATAAAACCACTCCAAATTCAGAAGTCAGGCGTCACATCCACAGCTCAGTTGTGCCAGGGCAATGGGATAGGTTGCCAAGAGATAAATAAACAAACAAGACTGTGTTCAAGGCATAAGGATTTATTGAGAAATGCCTACCTTAACAGAACAGATAGCACGTCTTTCCCTTTCTGTGCTCTGTCAAGCAGCACCTCCTCTCCCTCACAGCGTTTTGTCCAGTGGTGGCCTGCTGGACAAGCGGCATGTATTCTTTCCACAGCACCCTCAGTTCTACCCCAGTTGCCACTGAGAGAGAGGTATTATATGTTAGGCTGCAAAAGTAGTGACATCATCAGCATCAGCTTGCTCGGTCTTCTTGTGTGACCAGCGTCCTAAGGAGCAACTATCCTGGTGTACATGTAAGAAAGCAGCTTTCTAGAGATGACACTCACTTGTCCTAGTTCCCAGTGTCTATAAAAGAAAGCCAGTGTCCTTCAAGATAATATGTATCTGGACATCCTAGCTCAGGCTTGCTCTCATGGCCCCCTTTATGTGGGAACAGAGAAGAGGGCATTCAGGGACATGGTGTTTTACTGTCCTCCCTTTTTAAAGGATGATCCAGCAGGAGAAGCAGAGATGGAGAAGAAACATGAGAGTGGAGGAGGGCATCAGAGTGAGAGGCGAGGAGAGTCCAGAGTCATTGCTGGAAAGAATCTGACAACCACTGCTGACATTATCCTAGGCAGGAAGATGGTAGATGCATGAGGTTTTGGGCTGGGCTTTTAGCATGACCGCTGAAAGTGTATCTATCCCAGCATGATCTAAAACTCATGTTATTTTCATAGATGACTAAAACCACAGCACTGTTCTTACTGTATTGGCACTGAAAACCTGCTATCACACCATTTTAAATTAAGTGGAATTCAGCACAAAATAGGTCTGCCTTACTCCAACAGCTTCAGTTACTCAGGTTTCAGGATCACAGAGGAATTGGGGCAATGCCACCGTAGACTCATCTAAAAGGCAATGTCATAGACTTTGACCCATTGGCCTGTTTTTAAAAGTGAATTTTCTTGGATCCTCACTAAAAAAAATTAATTTGAGCTCACAAATATTGTAGGATGCACATTGTGAGCTGCTGAATATACCAGATTTTTAAGAGATATGAATCTAAAAAGTGATCTGATGATCTATGATAAGAAGATAAAATTAAAAATATAAAGTTCAACTGTGCAACTCATCTTATGGTTACAACTCACAAACGCATGGAGTCATCTAGGTTGGCTTCCTGGAGTGACCCATCTGTGTGGGTGACCAACACCAATTTCAGGTGCAGCTTAGTAGGAGTGAATGTTAATGAGATTTACTACAAAATGAATGTTAGTGAGACTTTACTCAGTGTCTCCCCCAACTTCCCCACAGTCCTTATACTCTAAGGAATTTTGGAGTTTCAGAATGAAACTGCCAACTGACAGAAACAAATCCAAGGTCTAGTTAGTTAAGCTCAAGATGTAGAAACAAATGGTAGTTAGCACATGCCCATCCCTCCTCCCTTGGAATTATGTAGGTGTCCCTATTTCAGTCTAGTCCCTCGTGATAAATTTTCTTTCCATATATTCCTATTTTGATCTCAATGCTAAAATGTCATTGTCCACTTTTTTCTAACTTGGGTTTCTTCTAGTACATATACACATATTTTACTCTATTCCTAGGGTAATATCCTGTGTCATTCCCTCATAGAGGCCCTGACAACTTTGCACAAGTGCTTCAATCTATCATATAGTTAGGAGCAAGTACACAGGGGAAACTTGGGATTGCTTTTGATATTAGGGAGTTCTTAAGGAACTTTTTTTATGGCACTGGGGATTGAACCCAGAGGCTAACCCCCAGCCTTATTTTATTTCTTAGGTCTCACTAGGTTGATGTGAGTCTCACTACTTGCTGAGGCTTTCCTCGAACCAGCAATCCTCCTGTCTCAGCCTCCCAAGTATAGGGATTACAGGCATGCACCACCACGCCCAGATGGCAAGGAACTTTTTAAAGTATCTTATTAGATTTTTAAACTATTCTTATGTTTCTTTGTTAATAGTTCAGGTTTTTTATTGTAATAGTTCACTAGTAGATCTTCATAGTTTTGAAGATCACTTTTTAAAAAATTTTTTGGCAATGCTGAGGATCAGACCCAGAGCTCATACATGCTAGGCAAATGCTCCACCTCTGACATTCCCAGATCCCCAGCCCTTCAAGACTACATTTTGAACTTTGAATCTATTATATTCTTTAAATGCAATGCTCTTTTTGCCTAACTATTTTTGTAACCTACATACTATGCTCCAACTTTTGATGCAATCAAGTATTTTTTTGTTTTTGTTTTTTCAACCTATTTGCTATCTCGCTAATTTCAGACTCTTCTAGTTGACATGGAAGAACATTGAACTTAGGGGAAAAGTATCTGAGTATAGATGCTAATCCTTTATTTTATATTTATGTGACCTTGGGCAACAACTTGGACATGGGAATGTTTTAATTTAAGTTTCCTCACTCCAAAATGAAAATAGGAAAATTTAACTTGGCTCATATAGTTGTTGTAAAATTAAATTAGATATTATAAGTAAAAGTTCTGGGCCCATATTGGGTGCTCAATCAATATTTGTTAGCATTCATTCAAGTGCTCTCATTGCCCTTAATGTTGCTTCCAAAATGTCTAGAGTCATTATGATGTAAAAGTGCTTGCTCAGACAAGACGAAGCAGAGCTACCAATTCATCCAGGCATTTATATTTTCTAAAGGAACATATCCAAAACTTTTCTTCAAGATTATACCTCTCCATGTATATAATAACTGTTTAAGATAATAGTGAAATTTACACAAAGTTCCTCCAAAGGGCAATGGGATTCTGATAAGGGAAAGGTAGAAGAAAAGTCGTCACCCTGAGAACCATCCATCTACCTGCTACCTATTACCCAGCCCTCCCTCTTCTTTCCCATAGCACACCCCCTTTCTGCCTCCCTTGGACTCCCATCCCCCAAGTCACATTTTTTCTACATTAGCGGCCTCTATATCCTCACACAGAGCCCTGTGAGTTTCAAAAGCCAAGGTCTCAGTACATACCAGCTTGTACCTCTAGCCCTTTGCAACTCTCAAGTGTGGTTTTAAATGACCAGCAACCTGAAGCTTGTTAGACATGCAGAATCTCAAACCCCACTCCAGATCTATGGAGTCAGATTTTGCATTTCAACATGATTCTCAGGTGATTCTATGTACATTGAAGTTTGAGAATTTCTCGACAATGGCTGCACATTAGAAACCACTTGGAGAACCTTCCAATTTTTATCTGTGTCTCTTCCTTGTGCTCTGATTTAATTGTATGATGTGGGGCCTGAGCATTATTATTTTTAAAAGCTTCCAGGTGATTCTAATGTGCTGCCACATTTGAAAATCTCTTTTCCACTCCAGTCATGCTTTGATATAATAATGCTTAAAAAATCTTCAGCTACCTTATCAGTAAGCATTTAGATATTTAAACAGCTTTAGCTACCCACTTAGCAACACCAAAAAGGCTAAATGAAGAGATATACTCAAAATCACTCTGTATTATTACTTACAACTGTATATGAACATACAATTATCTCAAAAATTTGGAATAAAAAATTCCAATACACATAGACACACATTTTGCATATTTATATAATAAAAACTTGGTCTACAAGCTCACAGTTCACATGTCTCCTGTTATCATTTTTTAAAGTAAATAAAAGTTGCATTATGAGGACTTCAAGTAGAAAGCGAGATCTTCTATCCTCCAACCACTATCTTTCCAAAGGTAATAACTAATTAGTATGTACTGTCATCTTTTTCTAGAAAATAATATGCCACATAAATTTTATTTATACAAACTGGAATCCATTATGTTCTTTACTTTGCCTTTTCCATTTCATAAACCTTACAGCTCCTTCCTTTACAGTATACACTTTTTCAATAACATGTTTTTCAGTTCTATGTTGATTGAAGTCCTGATTGTATTCAGTGTGTATATGCCTGTGTTAGTTTCTAGGGATTGAACCCAGGGGCATTCTACCTCCAAGCTACACTCCAAGTCCTTTTTTATTTTTGTTTTGAAACAGGCTCTCACTAGGTTGCTGAGAATCTCACTAAGTTGCTGAAGCTGTTCTCAAACCTTGCGATCCTCCTGTTTCCACCTCCCAAGTACTGGGATAACAGGCATATGCCTCCACACCTGGCCTCCAGTTCTTTTTGATGTTTTTGTTTTTGTTTGTAGGTGGTTGTTGATCATTTTTCATCATCACAATATTAAATTAATATTGAATTGGTGAGGATGTCTGTGAGGTATGTTTTAGTGGTATAATTTCTGGAATTAAAAGGTACAGGCAATTTTAATTCACATATGTGTTACCAAATTGAGGCTAAGATGCATATCTGTTCTATCAGCACCAATATATACTTCTGTATAATTTTGTTCTTACCAGCTTAAGATATCATCAAACCTTATGTTTAATTTTTGTCAGTGTGATAGATAAGAAATGAAATTCTATAGTTGTTTAACACATTTCTTTATGCATAAAGAGGTCAAACATCTTTTTATGTTTGGGGTTGTCTGCTTTTCTTTTTTGTAAACTATACCCCTTTCTGAATTTTATGTTCAATCTAGATAATTTAAGATCAGAAATCAGATGCTTAGGAGCAGTACTGTTTCTGTGCTGATATGTTGGAAAAGAACACTAGAAAGAAACCAGGGCAGAGAAAGAGGCCATTAACAGGAACCATCCCAACCCACATACAGACATGTAGAGTACTCCATGGTTCACAGAGCTGGTTCTTTAGCCCTCTGATAACTGACTGAGGAGCAGAGTCTGAAGCAGAAGCTACAGAAAGTCTGCTAGGGAGTGAGAGGGGGTTAATGAGGCTCAGAAATTCAGTTCCCTTATCTCTGAGCCAGCGATTCAGCATCAGTTCCCATACCACATCAGGGATGCGATGGCCTTCCCCAGAAACAGGGGTCACCTGGCCTGAGAAAATGGCATGCCTGCCCAAGGGAAAGCTCAAGGATGGGAAAGGCCTATTTAAAGGGTGAAAACCCCAAGACAAAAGCCAAGAAATAGAACTACTTCCAAAATTCACTTACACAGGTCTAGGCAGGGAATCTTATTCACCATTTCAATGGTAGACAAATGGCTGTCTTCATCTCTGACATCTAGCCCAAGGAGAAGAGACAGATGGCTCACCTGAAAATCTCTCCATTCCATTCTCCATCAAGAATGTATGATGTTAGTAAGGACCTTTCAACGAATTTTAAGGTCTTACTAGAAAAAAAAAGTGCGAATGTCCCAGTTTAAACCTAAACACTATCCTTTCTTAAAAGTATATTTGCCCAGAAAAGGAATGACAAAGATAGAAAAGCAAGGCCCCAGAAAGCTGGCTTGATAACAAAACCATAGTCACTGAAGAGGCAGAGTAATTCCAACTATAACAGGTTGTCCCTTGCAAATGTATTTTCTCTCCTGGTTCCTATTGTATGCATACCTAAACCCCAAAAAGGCTAGTTTACAAAAAACGCCTATATGGACCTGAAAATACCAACATCACTAACATGTCCTGGGAGGTGGAGGGAATGGGATGTTTGTATCCCTTTGAATCTCACTATGATGTATCATTATGATGCACCAATAAAATAAATTTAAAAAGAAAGAAAAGGGTCAGGTGTGTTGGCACATGCCTGTAATCCCAGTACTTGAGAGGCTGAGACAAGAGGATCACAGGTTCAAAGTCAGCCTCCGCAACTTAGCGAGGCCTTCTGCAACTTAGTGAGACCCTGTTTCAAAATAAAAAATAAATAGGGCTGGGGGTGTAGCTCAGAGGTAGAAAGCCCCTGGGTTCAATCCCCAGTACCACAAAAAATATAGAGATACTGAAAGTATATCAAAATATTAATGCTATTACTTTATCATAACTGAATTGCTGAATTATGTGATTTTCTTTTTTATGTTCAATTATTGGTGCATTGTAATTATACATTTTGATATATGTCAGGGTATAAACATCATACATGCACACATTGCACATTTAGCCCTCCCTCCAATCCCACCCTATTCCCTCCCCCTTCCCTCCCTTTCATGCTCCAGATAGTGATTGAGTCTTATAGGTTTGTGTATGTTTTCTATAGTGTTTGTTATACCTTTAAAATAAAAATAATGACACTAAAAGGCTAAATGTAAAAAATTGGACAGAGAGCAGACAAGTGTGAACAGTACTATGATTAATATTCTTACACATATCTTGCGCTTATTGGTTTTATTATTACTTTATAAAAATGACATAAGGTTAAAGCAAAAAGGAGCTATGAAAACAATCTGTACTTTAAAAATGTACTTGCAGGTTATTCAGAAAACTGCAAATGAGGTTTATCTCTGGATGGAAGTACACAAGTAATTTTTATGGTTTTTTAAAATAAATTTCTTTTCTCCTTTTCCTCCCTCCTTCTCCTCTTTTATTTTTCTTCTAATTAATTACAAAAATAAGTGTAATTAATCCATTAAAGTATATCTACATTTTTATATTTCACAAATATTTTCTGCCTGTTGATTTGCGGTGTGACATTGTAGAGATCAAGGATATCATATTTTTTCAAGCAAATTTGAGTCTCACCCAGTCCATGAAGTGTCCCAGGTGACTACTCTTCCTAATTTACACAACACTCCTGGGAAGAATAGATATGTAGAACATACTATGTCCTAAATAGACACTAGCACATAAACCCTATGAAGACAGAGGTCTTCACTCAAATCTTCTCAGTTCATGGGATAAAAGAGTTGCCTAATATCAAGTAGGAAATTACTACTTTTCAATGCTCAATAGATATTCATAACCCTATATTAAGTATGTTAATACAAGATCATTTTTTAAATAATTAACTAATTAAAAGGAAACTCATGAATTCCCCTCCCCCCATTGATCCAAATTGAGTACTTTTAAAAACACCAGGTAATTTTGATGACCATCAAAATCCCACTGGACAGTTTTTGCCCCCTGTGCCCTAGAACACAGACAGGAGTCTCTGGGTTCCAAGGAGTCAAGCCTACTTTACTATTCTCTCCAAATTCCATGTGCTATGGAGAATAGGCATTTTTAAAGCATTTTAGTGAAACATTTATACAGACCAAATGTTGATTTTTGTGTACATTTATTCACTCACAATACAGCTCTTATTGCATCTTCAAGTCTCATTTATTGTCTCAATATCCTTCATATCTATTTCCATCATTCCCACTGCCATTTTCTAAGATTACCACAATATTTCCCCGGCCCTCAATTACATTACCCGCCTTTCTGTCTTTCTCCATAATGTGATCAGAATGTCAGAGGAAGCTTTCAAATATGAAGATCTGATATTTTCACTTTGGTTCTGAACATCTTTTGGTAGTTCTCTTTTAACCGTAGGAGAACATTCAAATTTCTTATTTTACCAAACAAGACTTTCAGGATCTGACCCCCTCTATCTTTTGCATTTTTCTCACATGTCTATTACTTTGATTATACTTAATTTGTATATTTATTTGGTACTAATTATATGCAGAAATATTTTGAATAATGTATGTAACTACTTGTTGGTAGCCCAGTTGTTTCATGGCCTTCAACATTTCAACATTTCAACCTAATCTTTTATGACAGAAGGATGCTCGCATAGACACTGTTAACTTCTCTACGTAATAATCACTTTTCAATATTTGACTTTAGCATCATTTTCTCTGAGAGTTCCCCCCTCTTTAATCTGTGTTAATGCTGTCATCTTCCACCTCTGTCCTCCCATAGTCCACTGTGCATACATCTATCTAAATGCTATCTATTATGTTTTTCTGGTTGCTTGTGTGTCTCTACATTTTAATGTGAGTAAATTGAAGATAATTTAAGTTGTGATTCATTATTCTATTGCCAATAAGAATAATAGTTGATTATACTTAGTGGGGCATTCAAAGATCATTTGTTGAGTAAATGCACACTAAACTAACATAAAATCTTAAAAAAATACCTTGCTGCTAAATATGCTAATAAAATTTCCACTTCCTATGAGTGTTTATGGTAGGGAAGAAAACCAAGGTTGTGATTTCCTTTAAGAATCCCAAGCCTTTTCCTTATAGTATAGGACATGAGGTGGCAAAAACTATGGCATAGCATTTCCTATTCCTTGGTTTGCATTAAAATTATCTAGCTTCTCTCTCAGAAAATATCTCAATTATCAGGTTAGTGTCTAGCTTGGAAATCTTCAAATTAACAGATGATCCTGATACACACAGACATGTGAGAAGCAAAACTATAGAGAATACCTTGAATATTTTCTACTTATTTTATAATATTTAAGAGGCCTTAAACCGACACAAATGCTGTTCTGTTTATTCTATCATCTTGTCTACTCTGAGGTCAATAATTTCTTGTTTTGATGCTCTAGAAAAAATGGTTCCTCTCAACCCCTTCCATCTGCATCTCAGTTACACCACAGATACTAGGTCTTGGAACTTTCTGTGTCTTCTATTAGACTTAGCCACTCCTCTGGTGACATCAGCTAAGGATCAAAATCTCTCTTGGAAAACCCTCTGGACTCTGCTCTTCACTTAGAGTCAACTGCGTACAACAATTCTCAAGAGGTCTTCAAGATAACTAAAGACTTTAAAATGGGTAAATGGAAGAGAATCAATGAATTTTGGAGCTTATTCTCTATAACGTGCAATGTCTTATATAGCATGCCCCCAAGCAAGATCTTCATTAATTTGGAATTCACACAAATTGATATAAAAGAATATCTTATCTGATGCAATAACAAAATGTCCTAAGGAAAAATACTTCCAAAAAGAAAGAGCAATAACTTAAAAGATGACTAAAGGAAACCCAGAAAAAAAAAACACCTCCAATAGTATTTTATGTATTTTTAGTTTTTGTGGCAGTAAACCATTGGAATTTTACTCTCCCTTATTACAGAACTTCAAAGTACTTATAAATCTATTATGCATTATGTTTCATTTGGAAGTATTAATATCACAGGAGAAAAATGGTAAGGAATGAGTAGTTAACTACTCTTATTTTAAAAGTCCCTTTCCGGTAATATCTGTATTTTGCTAGAATATGTACATTTTATTTTGTTAATACACAAATGCCAAGTGTCAACACTAACTTATGGCCCAGGTGTCTGTCAACAGATGAATGGATAAAGAAAATATGGTGTATATATACACAATAGAATTATACTTAGCCATAAAGAAGAACAAAATTATGTCATTTTCAGAATAACAGATGAAACTAGAGAATATGCTAAGTGAGATCAGCCAGTCTTAAAAAGTTAAGTGTTGTATGTTTTCTCTCATCTGTGGAAGCTACAGAGTAAACAAGAAACTTAAGGAACTATGGATAAATGTGGAGTGAGACTAGTAGAATAGTGAAAGTGGATTGGGGGAGGGAAGTGGGGAGAGGGAAAAGGAAGATTGAGGAAGTTAAAAGTTCAAATAATGCTTTGGCAAAACTGGTGTTCCACCGGTTTTCTACTGGTTTTACTAGCATGTATGGGGAGGGAGAAGGTAGCAGGGTGAGGTGCAGAGAGAAGTACACCAAGAGCCATGTGCATGTGTGTTAAGCATAATAAAGTAAAAGGAACAGAAGGTTTATTAAAACCAATAGTTCAGCCAGACGTGGTGCCGTATGCCTGTAATCCCAGAATTTGGGAGACTGAGACAGAAGGATTGCAGGTTTGAGGCTAGCCTCAGCAATTTAGTGAGGCCCTCGGCAACTTAACGAGACCCTGTTTCAAAATTTAAAAATAAAATAGGGCTGGGGTGTAGCTCAGAGGTAGAATGCCTCTGGGTTCAAGCCCCAGTACTGCAAAAAAATTGTTCATATCATATTTGCATTATTATGGATTTTGGCCTGAAATCTATGTGCTGCTTCATAAGAAAAAAGAAAACAAGTAACTTGATTTGAACAGGCTTAAGGAGAAAGACAGCTTTCTGATGATTCCCTGTGTTTTAAATGGAAAAAGATCTGCATCACTCCTGGAGGTAAGAACCTCCGATGTCACACAGAGGCCCAGTGGCTGGTTTCTCGACATGGGCTACAGGAATCCTGAGCACCAAGGATTCACTCCAGTCCTGGGCACCAGGAACCCTGCCCTTTAAAAGTTGCCTAGATAATAAAAACTTCAATAATAACACCACTACTGACAATGTTTATGAACCTGGCCTCATGCTAGATATATTTTGTAAAAACTAAGTTAATCCATTTTGAATAAAGTATGCATTTTACTACCTTATAAGTAGAAAATGAATGCTCAGAGAAGCTAAGTAGTTTGCCTAAAGTCACAAAGCTTGCATCTTGATCTAACGCCCGCTCTTGAACTCCTAGCCTCAATGATGAGTTCCAGCACTGCCTTGGAACAGCTCAACCCAAACCCTTATTGCAGACAGTGAACTTATCTTCCCACCAAAATAAGAGACTGTGGCTATGGTACTTGAAATCCTCCTTGCATTTAAATTATTCTTCCATTTAGAATTTAGTCCACTCTTCTTTTGTTAATTTTTGTATTAAAAAATAATAAAATAGGGCTGGGGGTATGTAGAATGCCCCTGGGTTCAATCCCCAGTACCACACACACACACACACACACACACACACACACACACACGCACAAATTCTGTCTCCTGTCTCTGAGATTTCTTATGACCTTAAATCTTATGGAAAGTTTTGGAAATAATTTATTTCCTCAATAAAAAAGTGTGCATCTTCTCTTCTCAGATAGCTACCCAGTACCCCCGTTTTTTGTGGTACTAGGGATTGAACCCAAGGTTGTTCTACCTCTGAGCTTCATCCCCAGCCCTATTTTATTTTTTATTTTGAAACAGGATCTCGCTAAGCTGCTGAGGGTCTCACTAAATTGCTGAGGCTAATCTCAAACCTGCAATCTCCTGTCTCAGCCTCCCAAATACTGGGATTACAGGCATACACCACTACGCCTGGCCCCAGTACCCTTTGGTAATCTATATTTATGTAGATGAAGAACTGAAGGAGAACAATATGAGCTAATGTAAATATTCAATGCAATAATGTGTGTCAAAGGTAAATCATGATGCCCTGGTGCACAGAAGGCACTCTGTAAATTCCATGACACACCACACTGAAGCTTTCCTCTCCTCCTAGACTGGTCCAGAAAGACCTTAGGCTCTCTGGGCCTTATGGAATATCTTGCTTGAGTTAAATATTCCTGATAAGAACATAGACATTAAAGTTCTTCATGGCAGTTTTATGGAGAATCAGGAAATTATGCTTTCACTATATTGCAGAAATTCAGAAATTGTCCTTTTGACATTACATAGTCATTCCACCTTATTCTTTTCTCTGCTAAAAATTATTTTGCAATAAAACTGTAAATGGAAAGCTCTCAAAATCTTGACCATTGGGTGTTTTTCTCTCTAAAATTCAGGTCCATGTAGACAAATAACATCTAGGTTTGGAAGAAATTCCAACAATCTGGCTCTCTCCACTTAAATCTTAGTATTAACTCATACCAGAATGTAGTTATCATTTGGGTGTAAATTGCAAAAGCTCATGAATACCAGGAAAATATAATTTTGTGTTTTTAGTGGCCACATGTAAGGAACACATGCATCTAATTCATTTGGAATAAGATCCAGTTTCCCAAGGAACTTCATGAGATGCACTGCGTTCCTGTTTTGAAATAAGGAAACTGATGCCTTGGGAAGTTAACTGCTTTGTCAAGGAGTAAAAAGTGCTGCCCATGACTTGTGATTCTCTGCCCATGTTTCCTAGACAACCAGCAAGCTGAAAAACTAGGGTTGGCTCCTAATAAAATAAGCTCACCCAGGTTCAGCATCCCAGGTACCCAGGGCTTGCTTTCCCAGATAATTGCAAGATAATTGCAAGACCTGATCCCAAGGTCTTCATATACTGGACTGTGAACATTCTAGACAACTCTTTAAAAATAGCTGACCCCAAATCCAAACAGCCTGCTTATTCTTTCCATGATAAGGCTAGTTTCTCAAGTTTACCTTTAAGAAAGAAGACCCATTACCTCATCAATAGAAGCCTTAGTTTGGGTTCACCATTCTGTGCAGTGATGAAATACTAGTGGACTGTGTACATTTCTGTGTGGCTGATTTTGCCTTGTGACATTTCCCTTATAAATTCTATTCCTTACCCTATACTATAAAGTGATGTGGGATTCATCCCATCCTTTGCATGACAGGGGGCAGCTTTAAAAAAGGTCTACTATACTTCTTTGCTACCTTCAATGGATAAGTGGATGCATATTGTTTTAAACTTCTTTTGGTGGCAGAGACAATCTCTAATTTGATTCTCTGAGCAAAAGAAGAAATCCACATTTGTTCAGAAATGTGACCATCATAACTATGTCTGCACTGATATTTCGCTTATATTTTCTCTACTCTCCCCCTCCCCCTCCCACTGCAAAATAAAATCCATATACATGCTTACTAATACTGATTACTACTTCATTTATGTTAATCTATTACAAATAAATTATTTTATGCTTCAAGGTGTTTTTTTTTTCTTTTTGAGGTGCTGGAGATTGAATGCAGGGCCTCGTTCATGCTGGGCAAGTGCTCTACCACTGAACTATACTCCTAAGGAATTGTGAAGATCATCATATTGAGTCTGTACAGAATCACCAGGCTCTTCCTCCTCCATCTCACATCCTGCAGCTGCTTCATATTTCCTTGTACTTGACTTTGAGTTGCCTTCGCAATTCCTTTCCTTCTTGGTCTGTTTAGATGTTTATGACTTATATACTTCCAGAACTTGCAAGTGCACTAACTTCTCAGTCTTTTATTATTTTGTTGAATGAATATTTATTGAGCATTTACAATATACCATCCTTTTGTGATAGTCACTGGGAATATATTTGAAAATGAAACTAGTATAGTTCCTGCATTGGTGGGACTTGAATTCTAAAGGGGACATAATGAAATAATTTTGTTCTTTATGACTGAGTAAAATTTCATTATATATATACATATATACACATATATACACATATATATGTACATTGTATATATATATATATGTATACAATATATTTGTATACATATCATTTGGGTGTAAATTGCAAAAGCTCATGAATACCAGGAAAATATAATTTTGTGTTTTTAGTGGCCACATGTAAGGAACAGATGCAACTAATTCATTTGGAATAAGATCCAGATTCCCAAGGAACTTCATGAGATGCACTGAATTCCTGTTTTGAAATGTATATATATGTATGTATATATATATATATATATATACATATATATGTATATATATGTATATATATAATGAAATTTTACTTATACGTATATATACAATATATGTATATATATGTATATATATATACAATGTACAAATATGTGTGTATATATATGTATATATATATATATACACATTTTCTTTATCCATTCATCAGTTGACAGACACCTAGCCTGGTTGCATAATTTGGCAATTGTGAATTGTACTTCAATAAACATGGGTATTCATGTATCACTATGGTATTCTAGCATTAATTCTTTTGGAAAGATACCAAGGAGTGTGTGGTATAGCTGGATACACAAAAAGCACTTCAGATAAATAAGGAGAAAGACTAGTAGAATAGTGAAGGGGATTGAGGGAGAGAAATGGGGAGGGGAGAAAAGGGGGATTGAGGAAGGAAACAGTTCAAATAATGTTATGTCCATGTATGAAGGAATCACTACCAATCCCACTAGCATATACAGGATGGGAAGAGGGGGAGTGGAGTAGGATGTGGAGGAAAATACGCCAAGTGATGTGTGCATGTATGTTTGTATCACTCTAAATCTCACTACGATGTACAACTACAATGTACCAATAAAAGTATAAAAATAAAGAAAAAATATAAGGAAAAAGGAGAGAGATAATAAGCAATTAAACAAAGAAATGTTTATAGAATACTGAATTGTAAATATTCTATGAAGGAAAAGGAAAAAGAGGTAATAGAGAGAAAAAAAGTGAAAATATCATCCCATTCTGGTCATCCCTAGATCCTCTCTCCCTCTTGGGAACCTCTAGTTGGATACTTTCCCTTCTTTGTGTCACTTTACACCAGTGCCGCTGCCTCTAAGCCTGCTTCTCCCTCTCTTCAGGCTGTCTCTGTCTCCTAACAGCTTCCAGAAATATGCTTTAAATTAATTCACCCAGTTAGTTTTAATGGACTTGAAATTATTTTCCAAAAATTAAATGTCATCAAATCGACAACAATTCACAAAGGAAAGGAATTTGATCTCTGAAACATCATGGTACAACCCCTGGACTTCCAAGCTTGTAATGCTCTATAAATTCACATGCACAATTCCATCTGGACAGGGAACTATCAGCCAAACAGAGCCAGATTTACACATTCTTGTTGGAACTGATACTGAGAGAGTAATTTCAAACATTTCAAGCCAGCATTACCTTTTAAAACAGGAAGTGTGCAAGTGCAATTGAAATACACTAATGACTTTAAGTGTAGCTTTCACCTACATTAATCAGAAGTGTTTTCATTGTTTGCAGATGGACTTTATAGAAATGGCTTTGCAAAGTTTTGCTTTCCCATTCCAGCAGCTGGAAGCAGCATAATTTATTTGCATAGCATCCTTTATGCAAACCATATCCATTCCCCAAATGTTCCCTTGAATTAAATAAGGCAAGAGTGTAGATAGAATAAATTAAAGAAAATCATAGCATGCAAACATTGTAGAAGGAATTAATTAAAACCCACACGGCATTTGACCAGAAAAAGAGAGGGAGAAACTTGTAAGAATATTCAAGAACAGGAAAAAAATTTAGATGATATTTGGGTAAAATAGAATGTTGAAAGTGATAGTGAATAACAGAAATGTATCATTAGGAAGGGGGAAATAGACTATTTTACTAAAACAAGATTAAACAGAATTCAGAGTTTAATGTGACTTCAATGTTAGATAAGTCTATACTTAAATATAAAATGAGATTTCCTTCTAAGAAATTATCACAAATTGCATTCAGCTAAGATGTAGTTTTAGTACATTATGATAGAAAAAAATTTAATGAAGTAGGCTTTTAGATCTCCTATAATGTATTTAACTTCATTCCAGAAGTATAATCACAATAATAAAATATAAAAGAATACACTGTGCCTACTTTATGAACTCTGCCCAAACATTTTTAGGTAAAGTCAAAGTATTTTTCCAAAATAATGCCACAACTTTTACTACTAAGATAATTAAGAAATTAGGTCTGTGAAATATTTGATTTCCTGGTTAACTATGGGCTCAAGGAAATCCTTTCTATATTAAGCCTAGATAAAGATCTATTTTAACTGTTAAGTATTGAATAAACTCAAGGTCTAGTGGTGGAGATGTTTAAATAAGTAGCTGTTTATAGGATAATATGATAAGAGGTACACAAGAGCTTTAAAAAGGTCTTGGAGAGCACAGACAAGGAATTCCTAAAGTGGTCTGGGAGGAGTCAGGGAAGATCGCATGATTGATGGCAAGTGCATTGAGTCTTAAAAGACAGTCAAGAACATGACATTGACGAGGTAAGGTCTGAGTAAGCGCATGTGCAAAGATACAGGGATGGAGGTCTTTGTCCAACTACCTCCCAATAATTGGTAATGACGAGGTAAGGTCTGAGTAAGAGCATGTGCAAAGATACAGGGATGGAGGTCTTTGTCCAAATACCTCCCAATAATTGGTAATTATCTTGGATCCTTTCCCAAAGAGTCATCCCCTAACCAGCTCCAGCTCTATATTGCACTGTGCAAATACAATATTTTATATGAAATATCCTAGTGTTTAAATGTGGAAAATAATTTAAACTTTTAGAAGTTAGTCTATAAACCCAAAACAAATACTTCTGTGGGCAAATTCCAGTTGAATGGACTGCCACTTTGTAGTCTTTAATAGATATAAGAATAAATATGAATTGATTTAATATTAATCTGCATTATATTATATTTCATCTTCTAGATCTAGAAACTGGTCATAAAATTCTATATTAATGCATTGCCTCATAGTGTCTGATCATAAAGTAAAGAAAATGGGTTAAGAGTTTCAATACATATATATGTGAAACTATATATATATTGAACCCAGGGGCATTCTACCTCTGAGTTACACCCTCAGCCCTTTTTATTTTTTATTTTTGAAACAAAGTCTCACTAAGTTGCTGAAGGTCTCACCAAGTTGCTGAGGCTGACCATCCTCCTGTCTCAGCCTCCCAAATACTGGGATTATAGGCATGTGCCACCATGCATGGCTAATTTTTTAATTTTATTCTACGGTGCACATTTATGTATATAACAGAATCCTGCAGAATGTTCATTAAAAACTTAGATTCCAGCCCGGCATGGTAGAGCAAGCTTTTGTTTTTTGTTTTTTGTTTTTTGTTTTTTGTTTTTGCGGTACCAGGGATTGAACCCAGGGGCGTTTTACCTCCAAGCTACACCCCCCCCAGCCTTATTTTTTATCCTTTATTTTGAAACCGGGTCTCATGAAGTTCCAGAGGGCCTCACTAAGTAGCTGAGGCTGGCTGCGAACCGGGATCCTCTGTTCTCCGCCTCCCAAGTACTGGGATTATAGGTGTGCACCACCACGCCCGGCCTGGTGCAAGTTTATAATCCTAGTACTTGGGAGGCTGAGACAGGAGGATCGCAGGTTCACAGCCAGCCCCAGCTACTTAGTGAGGCCTTCCACAACTTAGTGAGACCCTGTTTCAAAATAAAGAATAAAAAAAATAGGACCGGGGGTGTAGCTCAGAAGTAGAATACCCCTAGGTTCAATCACCAGTATCGTAAAACTTAGATTCCTTGGCATTAACCTTACAACAATAATGTCAGAATCCTAGGACCGGAGGCAGAGACCGGAGGATCCGGGTTCGCAGCCAGTCTCAGATACTTAGTGAGGCCCTCCGCAACTTTGTGAGACCGGTTTCAAAATAAAGGATAAAAAATAGGGCCGGGGGTATAGTTCAGAGGTAGAATGTCCTTGGGTTCAATCCCCGGCACCACAAAAAAATAAATAAATAAATAAATAAAAGAATCCTAGGACCCAGGAATTGCCTTTTCAAGAAGCCTTCAGATTTTGCAGTTACACTGATCTGAAAACCACATACTGACAATCTCTTACCTAAGAATGAACTGCATATATTGAACATGACCTGAAGCAGAGTCTACTCAAAGCCCAGGAAGCTGGGACAATCAGGCTTTAGATCTGGAGCCTACTTGAACATAGGGGACCTAAGTCTGTCTCATTGAGCCTCTTCCTTTAGACTGGCAGACACAGTGATACATGCATACCTATGTTTAAAACAGCATAGTTCACAATATACAAATTATGCAACCATCCTAGGTGTCCATCAATAGACAAGGGGATAATGAAAATGGGGCATATACACATAATGGAATTTTACTCAGCCATAAAGAGCAAACTTACATCATTTGCAGGAAAAATGGATAGAACTAGAGAATCCTATGCTAAGTGAGATCAGTCAGTCTCAGAAAGTCAAGGGTCATATTTTTTCTCTCATATGTGGAAGCTAGAATAAAAACAAAAAACAAAAGGGGCTTCAGTTAAATGAGGAGATAGAACAGTAGACCATTGGAAGGAGATTGGGGGAGGGAGGCGGGGAGAGGAAAAATGAGGATTGAGGAATGGAGCAGTTCAAATAAAGTTATGTCTATACAAGAATGTTTCACTACCAATCTCACTAACATGTATGGGGGGTGTATATGGAGGGAAATCCAAGTGATGTATGTATGTATGTTTGTATCACTTTGAAACTCACTATGGTGTATAAGTACATTGCAACAATAAAAGTGTGTGTGTATATATATGTATATATACATGTATATATATATTTAATATATATATATTAAAAAGACTGGCACACATGAAGACATGACATGCACTGACAGAAAATATGGAATCAACAGAGAGTCAAGCACTTCAGTATGTTAAACACCATGATCTGGCTCTGGCTTACAAGATACCTACCTTAACCTCTAGATACCTACCTTAACCTCTAGATACCTACCTTAACCTCTAGATACCTAACTTAACCTCTAGACACTGCATTTATCATTACATAACAACAACAACAACAAATCACTATACTGAATTTCTTATCATTCTGCGGGCATACTGAATATTATCCCATGCCAATACTTTTGCAGAACCTGGATCTACTTACTGAGAAGCTCTTCCCTCTATTCAATTCTTTACCTAGCAAACTCCTAACCTGTCCTTTTCAGACCTGACACAAATGGTATCTCCTTGCTGGTAAAACTCTCCTACAAGCCCAGGTGACTTAATGCCCTCCCCTCTGGTTCTCACAACAATTTGCTAATGTGCTTGTAACAACACATTTCATTGTGATTAAATTTATCTATCTCTTTGATTAGTTCTTGAGCTACTGAGAATACTGTCTACATGAACTCAACTTTAAATGTATTTGTGAAAAGACTGTCAACACAGAGGACCTTAGGCAGAAGCCACAATTAACCCAGCCCAACCATGGCTGAGTTAATTAATAGTCAAAAATATTTTAGTTAAATGAAATCCTATTAAAAAATTCTAAATTGGTTCAATTACTACATGATACATTCTGTTTTCCACTGCCTTAATTGGTGAGCTCTGTTCCTTGTAACATCTAGGTCATTTGCAATACGGGGGTTTTGGTTACTAGAAGGTTATTGTACTTGTGAAAGACAAGATCTCCATTAAAGTGCACTTAATAAATTAGAGAGAGTCAGCAGGCCATACCATAAAGAGCATAGATCTTGGAGTCAGATAAGCCTAGGTTCAAACTACAAATTTGCCACTGTGTGACTTTGGAAAAGTTACTTAATTATTGAAAGCCTCTATTACATAATCTGTAAAATGGAAATTGTTTCACAGGGTGAAGAGCTAATTAAATAATTAAGTGTGTATGAAAGTACCCAGCATCTTGACTTGCTCATAATAATCACTCACAAGTATTTTATTGCTGTTACTGTTATAGTGAACCCTTTCCATTACAAAGTCTGCAAGAACTCAGGCATGAAGACAGATGTGTTAGTTGGTTGAGCCCAGCTCTACAAGACATAAAGTGCATGCTAGGATGTGGGATATCTAAGCATGCCTTGAAAACTACAAGATTGATAAGACAATTGTAACCCATCCATGGCTTTTAAGTTGGTTTTAAAATGTAAAAAAATCTATTTCTGAGAGCTTTGTGCCTTTTAAGTCACATACTAATAAACAGATGGTCATGATTAGAACATGGTGGCTATAGGAAGAGAATTGTATCAAAGAGGCAGACAAGCAGTGGGTTCCCCAGGGCCTCAGAGACTCCTTGGGGCTGCTTAGGGGCCCACAGTCTGGCCCTTGACTTGTCAGTCCCAGAAATTTGAACTTAATGTGCCAAGAGGTAACTGGCTCTTAGGGATAACTTCATAACAACCAAATCCAAAGAAATAGATGGTAAAGCATATGTATTAATTTATCAGGAAGAATAAACACTCCCATTTAATCCATGATACTCTTTCCCTAGTATGAAATGCCACCTACTTAGGTAGTTTGTAAATGGTTGTACTGTCAGAAGGTGGCTCAGAAACAACAACAACAACAAAATCAGAGCAAAGAAATACAATGTTCTTGAGAAATATTCCAAAAGAGGCATAGAAAATCCAATGATCTCTCCTTGTCCTCCAATCCTATTTATTTTCTAATGGTCAGACTCTGTGTATTTTAGATAAAGTGTCATATCTGGTACAAAATTCCTCTTTTTCTAGACTCAAGCAGATAAGACTACTCCCTCATTAATAGGAGTGTGTGCACACTGAAGATAATTCAGTGACAACTTTCTCTTGTTAGAACCTGGTCACTTCAGTAAAGCTTGGACATTGTCCATAACTCAGCCATTTATTTTTGTAGTAGTTTGTAAGCTCTATGGTTTTGTCTGTATATGATGGAGGTCTTGGATACTGTGGGATACCCTCACAAAGGATGGATTTATCTACCTACAAGCATTGAAGGAACGTGTCATGACTTCTATAGAAATGATAGCACCAAAGCACACTGGTCTCACCAGGACACATGAAACATTCTCATTTTACTCCAACAAAACTAGCGACTCAGATTCTTTGTCATGTGACTTTATGGTAAATGTCACAGTCATTTTTCAAGGATACCTATTGTTAAGGGTAGTCTTCACCTTTAGTAGATGACTTACAGAAATATTTAAATGTGTTTCAGCAAGTGAAACATATCAGCACATATCAAAACATTTAAAGTATAATGAGAGTCTATGACCTTAGCACAAACATGGTGTCACTATCAAGACCTCTTGCTATAATTAACGTCCTCCATGAATTGAGTCTCTTTGAAATGACTTTTTACCTGGCTCTTAAACAAGCTAACTACTACATATATTTCCTAACTGAAATATTCACGGCATTAATTTTTATGGAATTAAAGTATTTTAAAGACTAAAATTATTTTATCTTTCTCACAATGGAAAGGATTTTCTTTCTAGTAAGAGCTTAATAAAAAAATTCCTTGTCTCTATTAATATAGATATATAATTTTGTATCAATATAGCAAAAATATTTTTGAATAATGAACAGTTTAGAAAAAGAAGGTACATTGTAAGTTGAGATGTTTGTTACATAGTAGGAATTTAAGTAATCCTGAATGGAAACTTTACACCTATTATTATTCTGTAAAGTTTTCATTATGAAAGAATCTTTATTGATTTTGGTTTGGGATTACTTTTTGGACATCTCTTCTTCAATTTCAAGTCAATAAAGGGTTACTTAGCACTGGCTTATGCAAGTAAATGCTGTGTGCTGGTCAGGCACACCATGTTCAGCATTATGGTGAATTAAGAGTAAGTTAAGATTGCAAAGAATATAAATTTATTCCATGACATACAACTTTTCTGGTGTATTGATTTACAGATTAGCAAATTTGGTTTGGTTTGATTTTGAATTTTGAATGCCTTGCTTCAATTATTGTCAATTTTTAAATGATTTGTCCTTAAAAAATCTATACCTGTAGTCTCCCATGACCTTCCAGCAAATTATTTATTTAATAAATTGTTGGTTCCAGCCAGGCATGGTGGTGCATACCTTTAACCCCAGTAGTTGGAAGACTGAGACAGGAAGAATGCAGTTTTGAGGTCAGCCTCAGCAATTTGGCAAAGGCCTCAGCAACTTAGTGTGATCCTGTTTCAAAATGATAAATAGGGTTGGGGATACAGCTTAGAGGTAGAACACCCCTAGTTTCAATCCCCAGTCCCACAAAAAGAAAAAAAGAAACTGTTGGTCTTTTAAACAGTTCTTTAGGCCTCCAATTCCAAAACTACTGGGTTAACTATTTCAATCTGTTCAGTCACATAGTCAGTAGGTATGTATTTATAGAGTACTAATAGTGTGCTGAAGGCTGGGTGAGTGAAAACTAATGAGAGGCCTTATTTAGCCCATGTGACTCCTTGAATGGTTGGCCTATATCTTATGTTAGTGTGTCCGCCCCCATTTTCAATTCTCACTACATGGGCTCCTATTGCTGATTTTAGGAATATATGCTTGTCTGGCGGTTCTCCTACCAATTGTTCACTTATACTTTCTCACGCAGTACTTCTCACATTTATGCCAGTGTCAGAATATCTGAAAGACCCAATGCTCTCTGCAAAAGTACAGTTAATCTGGCATATAAATTAGAAAGAAATTTTCTACAGAAGTGTAACTCTCTTAGATTAATAGATTAACCATTTATAGTCAGGAATACGTTGTTTCATATATGAAGAAGCCATTGAGCCAGGTGTGGTGGTACAGGCCTGTAATCCCAGTACTTACCTGGGAGGCTTAGACATGAGGATTGCAGGTTCAGGGACAGCCTCAGAAGCATAGCAAGACTCTCAGCAACATAGCAAGACCCTGTTTCCAAACAAAAAATAAAAAGGGCTGGGGTATATCTTAGAGTTAGAATGTCTCTGGGTTCAATCCCCAGAAACATGCACATACACACAAAAAGAAGCCATTGAATGAAGCAAAATTGAGAATTTGGGGGATAAATATGAGCCAGAAGAAGAAGAGTTAAGTATTAAAACAATGTTATTGAGAATGCTGATGAATTGAAGAAGTAATGAGCACATTGAGGTTAATAGAGGACATTCAAGAGTTGTCCTTCATTGGGGAAGAGGACACTCATCACAGTGACAATCACACTCAGCAAATATGCTCAAAGACACATCCAGGTGTTCTGCCTGCCCTCACAAGCCTGACCCATAAGCATGGCCAGCAGGATGGTCAATGAGGTTTGAGAAAAGAGCCAATGGCAAGTGCATAAGAGTTCCCTGCAAGCTGGCATGGTAACCTCCGCAAGCACCTGCAGAGTGTCTGGCCCTCACCCTGGATTCTGACACTGGTCTCAGGGGACACTCAGGTAGTTCATGCTGCTGAAATACACATGCCTGTATCCAAGCTGTTGAAAGAACTCAACTTCATGGAGTACTGTTCTTCCTAAAAGCAGAGGACATGCCTTATCCAGCTCAGAGTTTTCTGCGCTAGGTGAAAAGTGTATTGTAGGCATTAATGAAAATGTAGGCATAGAAAAGTGTATTGTATCCATTAATGAGCAAACTATTTTTTAAATATAGATGATGTAAATGATGTGTCGTGGAGGCAGATTTAATACAACACTAAGATCCAGCTGCAATGCAAGTGTGGTTGATTCATGTTCTTGCTAAGGCAGACCTGCTAACATCCTCTTTGGGGACATTCTTCCTAGTGGCCAGTTTGGCTGCTATGGAATGATCCCATCATTCATTAATGGACTTCATCTTGATAACATAGAATGCAAAATGACATTCCAAGCAGTTCCTTGCCTTGCCTACAAGGTAAGCATTTAGTACTCTTCAAAACTCAAAACAAAAAAAAATGGCCCATCTTCCAAGAGGACTTAGAATATTTGTTAAAGGAAGTTTGATCATTCATAACTTGAAAAGGCTCTGTGTTGTCATTTTTTCTCTGAAACATAAAGTAAGAGTGCTAATATTTTGATAAATTGTAAACTATCTCCTCTATCCTATCCTACTTTTTTGTCCTTCCTATTTTCTACTGAATCAGTATTTACCAGTTGTATACCAGACATAAGCACAAATAATTGTGTGAGGAAGGAAGGAAGGAAGGAAGGAAGGAAGGAATTGCTTTTTAGCATAAAGATTTAATGATCCACTTCATACATTTCTATAAAGGAGCCATATTGACTATCTCATGAAATTTAACCACCCATGCAGGAAAAGGATAAGAAATCCACCAGAGCAGACTTATAACCCCCTCGAGGGCAATAGTTTTAAAGCCTTCTGTGTGGGTTGAATTGTGTTTCCCAGCTATTCCTATGCTGAAGTTGTAATCCCCAGTATCTCAGAATGTGACCTAATTTGGAAATAGGGTCATCACAGGTGCAATTAATTAAGATGTCATACTAGAGTAGTGCAGGCCCTGATTCAATGTGGTGTCCTTAGGAAAGGAAAAATCTGCACGAAGAAATGGAGGCAAGGAGAGCACCAGGCAAAGATGAAGGAAGAGGCTGAGACGATGCTTCCTCAAACCAAGGAATGCCAAACACACCAGCAAACTGCTCAAGGA
This sequence comes from Glis glis, assembly GCA_004027185.1. NCBI lineage: Eukaryota > Metazoa > Chordata > Mammalia > Rodentia > Gliridae > Glis > Glis glis. The sequence continues at coordinate 42,179 of PVJS01009416.1, forward strand.
TGGGCTGGGGGCCTGGAGCAGATTCCCTCTCACAGCTCTTAGAAGGAGCTAACCCTTGAACAGGACTTCCAGCCTTCACAGCTATTGAGACATTAAATTTGTTGTTAAAAGACACTCAGTTTGTGGTACTTTATTATGACAGCCCCCAAAACTAAAACTAATATACCTGCTTTTGAGTCACTGGAAACAATAGTACCCGTCATTACCCCTGCTCCACCCGCACTGAAACCATGCAAGGTTCAGGCTTGAGTTCTGCTTTGGCTGAAGCTTTGAAAATCACTTACCCTGGAAATCAATTCTGTGTCCCATCTTAGAGCTTCTTATATTTACCATAAGCGATGGCCAGGCGATGCAGCTATCAATTGATTCATTAATATAAGAGACACTGAAGTCCAAGGACAGGGAGGAAGCCTTCTACCTACTTCTACTCCTCTTAGCTTCCAGCTCAATGCTCAGTACACGACTAATTCCTTAGAATTTAGTCTGTGATATAAGACATTAGAACCCCACTTCAATAGTTTATATTGTTTTAAAATAACTTGAATAAAACCTAAATAATATTTTTTCTATTTGTAAATATGAAAAACAGTGGATTTCTGTTCTTTTCTGAGAAAGCAGTTCTGTAGGGTGGTCTCAAAGACAAGTGAGTCTTTCCTGCCATCTAGTGGCAATGGAGGATTATAACATCCTAGAGCTTAATTTTAAACTCCCCCTCAACCCTGGCTTTATTGGGATGTACTTGACAAATGAGACTATAATGTACCAATAAAAGTATTAAAATAAAAATCAACTGAAAGAAGAATTATGTCTTAATCCCTCTAAAGGAATAGTTAAAACTACACTTAGAAAAAAATGTAGTAGTGTAGAGTTCAAACATAGCTGCATCCCTTGTACACAGTGCAGATGAAGGTGCCTTTCCTTGCCTGTTATTCTGTGCCTCTTTGCAGGAGCATGGCCTTTGTGATGAACTATTCATTCATTTAACAAATCTCTATTTGATCACTACTGCATTCAGGCCACTGTAATGGTCTTACAAAGCTGAGTAAATCACCTTATCCACAAAATCGGCAATCATGTGACCCAAGGAGTCAGACCTGAAGGGTCTATTTAAATGAACGTATTCTGCCTTTGCTGTGTTCCTCTTTTGCTTGGATCTCATTTACCAAGACTCCCAGACTCCTTGGCTTTGCCCTATGTTCCTCGGTCAGGCTGTAAACTGTTTTTTGTTTTGATGATTTATTTGCCCCACTTCTTTGACTTTGTTTCTTAGAAGTGTTTTCTAGACATATATGTGTTGTTGTTTGGTTTGGTTTGGTTTGTTTGTTTCTAGTTTGGGTGTTAGCCTTAGAGAACCTTAACCCTAACCAAAAGTTATACTGGGAAGCAAAAATGATGTTACATCAAAACCCGCATACCTTGAGGTCCACTGGGGATAAGACAATTGTGTAGAGCATGGGACATGAGACAGCTTCAGAAACAAACAACTTGTTCAGACATGCCAACTGTATAGAGCATGGGACATAAACAACTTCAGGAATTCATAAAGCAACTCGTTTGGATATCATGTGTCTTAGACCAACACATCTGTGCTGAGTTGATAATGGACACTTGGATCATAAATTTCTTCCTACATCTGATGAACTTACATCATTAGGACATCTGTGGTTACTGACAGTTGTCTGTTAAGGTTAGATAAGTCTGCCAAGGGCACTTGTCAACACCTACAGAAACCCTATAAAAGAGCAGCCTTTTCAACACACAGTGCGCTGAGCTATTGCTTACACCATGACAAATCTACTGTGCATGCGACTCTGATGCTCTAATTATAGGATTTATACATTGTCTAATATACTTGTTTGACCTAAATTGTTAGATTTGATAGTGTGAAGTGTATTGTTTGATGCTCATTCATAGCTACTTGGCTTTTGGCAAAGCGGCCGCCCAGCATCCCAAAATAGCTTAACTTTACTTAGAGAATGTCCTAATATGTTCCTCCATGATCTAATCTTCGAGTGTTGAATAAACCTTATGATGTTGTGGAAAAACACAAATCATGTGTGAAGTGACTTATTATTGGTCTTAGGACCTTGCAGCCTGTTGCTTGAAACAACAATGTCTTCTTTATAGTCTGTATGAAAATGAAGTATAAATCACAATTCTGGGCACTCAGCTTTTAACAGTGACTATATTGGTCAGGGTTCACTAGATCAACAGAATTCACAGAATGATTATATGAAAAAGGGATTTATTAGATCAGCTCACAATGTAGTCCTGAGTTTTGACTGCACGTGAAGAATCAGAGGAATCAGTAGCTGGTCGGGCAGTCTAAGAGCTGGAGCCTTAGGATTGAAGCAACCACCAATTCAGTCCAGTCCAAGATGTGAAGATAAGGAAGCTCTTTGGAGAAACGATGGTGAAGTTTCAGTTCGAAGGCTGGAGGCCGATGATCTCAGACGAGAGCAGAAGATCAAGAAGCTCTTCAAGGAAACGGCAAAGTTGGAAACCGACAATCTCAGACAAGAGCAGATGCATTTTCTTCAGGAAGAGTCACGGCTCCCTCTATGCAGCTTTCTCCTTCTTTTGTCTAAGTCCTGCACCTATCAGAACCCTGCTGCCCACATTTAGGGCAGGACTTCCGGTTCAATCTGCTGTTACACAACCAAAGTCACATGATCTTAAGTGGGTCAAATTGACAAACCAGACCAACTATCACAGTGACCACTAGCCCTACCAAAAGCATCTACTTTGCTGCTGTTCCAGGTCTAGAAAGGTATGAGAAAGCTTCCCAGGTGGCTATGCTCCCTGGTACCAAGGGAACAAACTCACATCTTGGAGAGTGGATCAGTACGGATCTATGGGTTACCTCACAGAATCAAAAACCTGTCTCCACATCCAAGACACTAGCCTTAAAAATAGGCCTTTGGTATGTTTGTGAAGAGGTGTAAAATGCCCAAGATCAAGTGACCATAGCCTCTGATATGGACTGAATTTTGCTTCTCAAAGTCCACTTGCCAAAGTCCTGACCCCAGCACCTCAGCATGTAAACTTATTTAGAGATGAGGCCTTCAAAGAGGTGACTAGTTCAAATGAGATCTTTAGAGAGGGTCCCAATCCAATAGGACTCATGTCCTCATAAGAGGAGGAAATGTGGAGAGAGAGAGAGAGAGAGAGAGAGAGTGAGAGAGCAAGAGAGCAAACAGAACCAGACACATGTTCACACAGAAATGACATGTGAGCACATCCAAGGGCGATTATTGTCTTCAAGCAAGAAGAGAGGCCTCAGAGGAAACCAAGCCTGCTAACACCTTGACCATAAGAGTTCTAGTCTCCAGAAGTATGAGGAAAATCCCTGTTGTTTCAGTCACTCAGGCTGTGGTATTTTATTATGGCAGCTCTAGCAAACTAATACACTCTTCCCCCTCTAGAAATTTTGGAAGGCTCCATGGTGTCTCCAACTGTATTAACAGTCTTGGAAGATGAAGTTTTCTTTGTTTTGATGCTGGCTCATCTTTGGGGGAGGTAGAGAATTTATTTAGCCAGAAATATATTCATTCATCTGGGAATGAACAAATGTTTTCTTCATGGGAGATCAGTAAAGTATTAAATAAATTTCCTCTATGCCACATATTGATCAGATCATTTCCCTCCTGATTTAACCATGCAAGTAGATATTCCAGGTTACTAAAATGAGCATCCAGCCCCACTGTACCCTTCATCAATACATCCTTGGTACTGTTCTCATGAACTTCTTTTTATACTTTTATTAGTGCATTGTAATTATACATCATAGTGAGGTTCAAAATGGTGCAAGCATACATGCACTCAGCACTTGGTGCATTTCCTTCAACATCCCCCCACTCTCCCCCCCATACATGTCAGTGAGATTGGTAGTGATAACTTCATATATGGACATAACATTATTTAAACTATTTCCTTTGTCAATACTCCTTTTCCCCCTCCCCTTCTTCCTGCCCCAAACTCGTCCCACTATTATACTGGTCTCTCTCCTTGTTTATCTAAAGTCCCTTATGTTTCGTATTTTCTCTCTTTCTACTTATGAGAAAAAACCTATGACTCTTGACTTTCTGTGACTGGCTTATCTCATTTGGCATAGTATTCTCTAGTTCCATCCATTTCCCTGCAAATGACATAATTTTGTTCTTCTTTCTGACTGAGTAAAATTCCATTGTGTGTACATACCACATTTTCATTATCCATTCATCTGTTGACCAACATCTAGGTTGCTTCCATAATTTGGCTATTATAAATTGTGCTGCTATAAACATGCATTTGCATGTATCACTATAATATTCTGATCTTAATTATTTTGGAAAGATGCTGAGGAGTGGTGTAGCTGGGTCATATAGAGGATCCATTCCCTAGTCTTTTGAGGAACCTCCATACTGATCTTCATAGTGGTTGCACCAATTCACAAACCCATCAACAGTGTATAGGAGTTCCTATTTCCCATCAACCTTGCATCATGTATTATTGTTTGTATTCTTGATGATTGCCATTCTAACTGGAGTTAGATGGAACCTCAGTGTCGTTTTGATTCGTATTTCCCAAATTGATAATGCTTTTGAATATTTTTCATATATTTATTGACTATTTGTATTTTTTCCTTTGATAGGTGTCTATTCAGTGTTTCCAAGAACTTCTAAAGTGAGTCAAGTCGTTACCTAAGCACCTACCAGGCCAAATTATAATCTTGGCTGAGAATCCATTTTAGTATTTTCCCAGTCCTCTTAAATTACTTACAACGATGTTGTTCTAACTCCTTGAATCAAGTTATACTGTACAATGAACACTAGAGGACGATATAACCCAAGAAATAGACATTGCTAAATGTCTTACTATACTAGGACTTGAACTCTTCTCATTTACTTTGAAAGAGTTTCAATTCCAATCTTAACTCATGTCCACTCCCTTCTCCCAATCCCACCAAAGTGATCTATTAAAAGTTCAAACCATATTGTTATTGCTTTTCTGCTGGTAAAAATCCTTCTTTAGTACCTAAAATGTTAACTATAAAGCCCTTCAATCAGCATAGACTACCCCCTGTAACAATCCAGTTTGATCATCTGGCCATTCTCTCTTTCACATTTAATGATCCAGTCACACCAATCTACTTATCTTTTACAGAAGGCAAAATGACATTTCACAATGCCAGGCTTAAATACATGTTATTGTCCTTGCCTGGAAGGCTTTTCTTGCAATTATTCATTGTGCTGCTCTTAAAAAGGTTTCCAAATGCAACTCTGGCAGCAATTCTTCTGTGGTGACTTTTGTAATTCATTCCCAGACCAGAGCAAAGGTTATTCAGTCACACCACACCTGACAAGTACTTCTATCATTGTACTATATTTTCCTGATTAAACTAAAAGGATGATCAGGGAAGGATTTATGTCTTTATTACCTTCTTATTTCTAGTACCTAACAGTAATTTAAAATTGGTATCTATTAACTAAATGATTTATTTACAATCAAAAATAAAGCAGAAGAAATGTGACCTTTGTTTACTTGCTTTCTTAGATTTTTTTCTTTATCTTTTCTTTTTTCCTTTTATTTTTGGGGTTGTTGGGGGATTAGAGTGGGAGTATTAGAGATGTTGATTTTGCAATCCCTGCATAATCTAAGCAAAAGAAGCCCCTCAATCCAACAGCTCCTGTGAACATAGCTAGACTCACCTGGAGTGTCACACATCATAAATGTAACCCCAGGACAAAATGTGTGGTTCTGCTTCATCTATTTCCTCAACATCATTGCTTATTTGGGGGTAATTTTATTAATACCATGCTCTTTTGTATCCAGTTACCTTTCAGCTTGTCATGCCACAACCAGAGAGGGGACACATAGCGGCAGCATGCTATTGCTAGAAAATTCCAATTTATTTAGATTTACAATGTTGATGCCTCCTCCTAGTTTCTCTCTGTAGCACCATAGCACACCCACCTCTCTGCTTTAGAGAAGCTAGGCTCTCTCTGAGCCCTCAATGCTGCTGCACACAAGCAATATCTTAGTCAGTATTTAGTCCCACCCCTTAGGTTCAGATCGAAACTACACTCCATCACTCCAGGTCAACGGCTTTAATCTTGCTTGCCTTTCTTTGAGTAGATGCCCAGCCCATGTTTCAAATACTCATTCTGTTCCTTCTCCAATTCTTCCAACTCAGTGCTGAATCTTCACCATTTCAAATCTTAATCACATCCTATTATTTTTCAAATATATCTGACTCAATATTATATTATCATGGAATAATCTATCCCTTATTCATTGTTTTTTGTATTCTAGTGTAGGGCCCTAGAGAGCCCTAACAAGAGTGACTCCATGTTCTACCTGATCTGGAATTCCCCTCAGGTCCAGAACAACCAATCAGTGAAAAGAGCATGTAGCACAAGCCCTGAAGCGTGAACTAACATCCTGCTTACCTAACCCCAACATCCTGGAAGCATTGGGCCATGTTCCAGACATAATGTACCTTCCTAGCTTGAGCCAATCAAAAAATAACACAACTCCTGCTTACTTCAGACTAGTGGTTTTGTCAGCTCCCCATTGGCTGTAACTTAGGCAATGAGTTCCCCCCATCCCTGACCACCTGCATGTGGTTTTTGCCTTTAAAAACTCTGTGTGAAACTAGTTCGGGGTTGCAGCTCCTAACTTTGCATTGGGCTGCATCCCTAACCTGGCTAGCCTGTTTTAACCGCGGCTGAATAAATCGACCCTCCAAATCCAGTCAGACTCCTCTTCTTCCTTGCGACACCGGACCAAGCATAACACTAGTGCTTATACTCTAGTATTAATTTTTACATATAAAATTAATAGACATATAATAAAGGAATATACATGCACAGAAGGAAATTATATGTATGATTAGATATAATATATACATAACTTAAATTTTTATATATGTATGCATACATACATAAATTCTCAATTCCAATGTACCTAATACAGCTCTGTAAGAGTCATAGCTTGGAAGATGCTTGGACAAGTGACATTATAATTGAAAGAAATATGGAAGGTAATCTGCTTCAATCTCCTCCAGTTAGATACAGAAAAAAGAGAGGCTTAATATGGGATATGTCCAAGATGAAATAGTTCTATAAGGACAACTAAAAAACTGAATGATCTCCTCCTAAGACCAAGAACAAGGCAAGAACATGTTCAGCCACCACTTCTATAAAACATTATGCTGGGTGTCCGACCTCATGCAATAAAGCAAGAAAAATAACTAAAAGGAGTTACAATTGGAAGGGAAGAAAGAAACTATCATTATCCAAAGACTACCAGATTGTGTACGTAAACAACTACAAAAATTACCAAGAAACCCACATAATAACTAATAAAATCAGTAAGAGAATCTACCACGCTATCAGGGTGTGTCAAAATACATAAAGCCAGCTGCATTTATATTCACCAATAGCAAACCATTGTAAAATATTTCTTTTAAAATGCTATTTGCAATACAACTAAAAATGCAAAAGGAAATGAACAGATGATGTGCAGACTTTTATACTGAAATCTACAGGACAGTACAGACAAAATTTAAAAACCTACAAAAATTAGAGGTACCTTGTTTATGAATTAGATGACTCAATCTTATTTAGATATCCCTTCTCCCCAGATTGATCTAAAGATTAAAATCCTCCCACTCAAAATCCAGGCAGAGGTTTTGGAAAAACTGACAACATGATTCTAAAACTGATATGACAATGGAAAGGACCCAGGATAACCACATTGTTGAAAAAGAAGAATAAAGTCGAAGGATTTACACTACCTCGTTAGAAAACTTATTACAAACCTACAATGACCAAGCCCTTTGGTATTCATATAAAAACAAATATATAAGAAGAACAGAATAAAGGAGTGCAGAAAATAACCTATATACACATGCTTACTTCATTTTCAACACAGCCCCAGGGCACTTCACTGAGGAAAGGCAAGTTTTGCAGCCATGGGTGCTGGAGCAACTGTACATCCATCTCTCACATTGAAGTAGGTCATATACCTAAGCATAAGTGTTTAATCAGAATGTCTTTTTCATCTTGGGGAAGGCAAAGATTTCTTAGATAGGCTTCCAAAACATCTTTGCCAATGAAAGATAAATTCACAATTTATAATTTCCAAATTTAAAAACTTTTGCTCTTCTTGCATTATGTTTGATGTTAGTCCAGATTTCTTTTTTTTTTTTTTTTTTTTTTTTTTTTTTG
>PVJS01009417.1:0-50387 GCA_004027185.1 Glis glis
GGGAGGGACACCAAGAGCTGTGTGCATGTATGTTAACACCAAACTGATACTCATTGTGAAGTGAGACTACAATGCACCAATAAAAACATAAAAAAAAAAGAAACCACTTTGTTTGGGATAATTTGTTACAGCAGCCCTCAGAAACAAATATAGAGGTCTACCAAAATCATTTCAGCAGATAAAAATAACTTGATGGAAACATCTGAGCGGCAATCTTGAAAATATACTCAGACAATCGGCATTTGTTAGTTGGCTTACCATTTCTAAAGTTTCCTGCTCTGCTGAAAGTTGTCTTCTTCGCAGAAACACTATTAATTTTATTTGTTAACTAATTATACCTTATCTTATTCCAAAAAGGAACAGGACAGTTGACAAACCTAAATCCAACAATTGCTATATACCTGCTTGAAAACTGACTCTGCATTGCTAAATTAAAGTGGGAACCATGCACTTTGTCAATTATAATTTTATCACCTGAATAGACCTCTAGTTTGATAACTAGAGTTAACCAGGAAGAAAACTGGGGGAAGGCCCTCCAGTCTGAGGAAAAGGATGAGCAAACGCAGGGGTCTGAAAGTGCATGGTGATGCTGAACCATGAAGGAGGACACAATGGGCAAGTTGAGGCTTGAAAGAGACTAGAACAAAGAGGTAAGGCCAGCAAGCAGCAGGGAAGAGGGCTTCGGTGAACAATCCACATTCTGTTCTCAGGAAGTTAACAGAAATGTTTTCCACCAAACAAAAGAACAAACCCAGGAAGTGGAAGGCATAATGTGGGGAAAGAGGATCTAAAGAAGGGAGCCGAGGATAAATCGAGGATGTCTGTCTGATACAGCCAGGCCAGAAAGCAGTAGGGTGACATCTCTAGAAAGAGACAAAAACTGTGCTGATACATTCATTACCTGTTGGGTTTGATCATGGGAGAAATTCTTTGGAGGGACTTCAGAGTTCATTTGTATAATTGTGCAAGAAAACAGAGAAACAAAGAAAACCATATCTAAAAAAAGTCAACTCTAAATTCCAGGAAAAACAAACCACTATAATAAGAAAACATATCTACAGTATACAGTTTGTCTCACCAGCCAGCAAAAATACATATATAGTTATAACAATATAAGCATTAAATATAAATTTAACCGAACATTGATATACAACTATGGGAGACAGAAAGGGGGGGTTATATAAGGTAGATGGGAAGTGAGAGGTGTAAGAGTGCTAAATTCTATCTACAGAAGTCAAAAGATAATGTCAAAATCTGGCAAGTCAAGAAATTCCAACAGGGCTGGGGATGTAGCTCAAGGATAGAGTGCTTGCCTAACATGCGCAAGGCCCTGGGTGAGATCCCTAGTACCACACACAAAAAATAACATACACACACACACACACACTCACACACACACGTACTATAAATAGATAAAAAGAAGTATCTTCTGAGTTAGACAATTTCCAGATAGGGAGAAGTAGACGTGGGGGTCTGCTATTTTCATTAAAATTCTTGTATTGCCACTCGATATTTTAAATGATATACAAATATAAAATGATAAAATAGTAATTATCAAGAAAATGCATTTGAAAGCAAATAAAAAACCGGGTAGGACAGGCTGTAAGATTTTGTGTTGTTCTGTTTCCTTTTATTTCTAGCATTTTGCTATGAATTTTTCTCTTTATCATACAGGATAAACACATAGTATCATCCTGGATCCAAAGGGGAAGAAGGGTGCAGAGGGAAGAAATTGAAGGTGATGATACACGCCACGTGGCTGCCACAGAGTCCTGGCAACAGGAGAGGACAGCTGGAGCAAACACAGGAGCAACAAAAATGAAGAAGAAAAATGTCCAAGACGCCAGGCGTGGTAGCGCACGCTTGTAATCCCAGTACTTGGGAGGCTGAGACCGGAGGATCCGGGTTCGCGGCCAGCCTCAGCTACTTAGTGAGGCCCTCTGCAACTTAGTGAGACCCTGTTTCAAAATAAAGAATAGAAAATAGGGTTGGGGGTGTAGCTCGGAGGTAGAATGCCCCTCGGTTCAATCCCCAGTGCCAAAAAAAAAAAAGAAAAATGTTCAAGAAACAGGCAAGTGTGATGGGGCAGAACATCAGACTTCCAGACAGACTAAGCTTTAGATGTGGGCAAGAATGAACCATCACCCCCATTTTCAAGACCTGTAAACTGAGGCTCTGAAAAGATAAGATCAAATGGCGAGCAGCTGGCAGTGATCCAGTCCTCCTCTTGCCTCAAGTGTACTATCTTCTGCACATACATCGCTAGCTAATACTTTTGTGGCTCCACTACCATCCTTCACCCCCACAAGTCAAATAAAAACTTGAAAGCAACTCACAAAATATTAATTATTTTAAACATCAAAGACATTTTTACGTATATAGCAAACTGAATTTCCAATTAAACCTCTCCCCTATGACTATTTTCTCATCAGCACCACGTGGGCCCCTGGGAGCCCTGTGCTGACTGCATCCCAGGCCTGGCCACAGCTGATGGAACAATCACTTAATGTTCTTCAGCAGCAAGGAACTAGGGGAGGACGGTGGTCAAGAGTGTCCCGTCCCCCCCACCTCCCGCACGGCTCTTCCTGTCACCTGTAAATCTGGGCCCCAAGGAACTGCAACAGAGTCTGAGAAGAGCCACACTGATTCCCACAGAGGAGCTGTGGGACTGGGACAGGACAGCCTCGCAGGACAAGGGCTGCAGAGGGTCCCCCCCGCTGCAGTTCTGTGAGCCCTCCGTGACTGTAATAAACTCCAAATGGACACAGCTGGTCCACTTTACCAACGCCCTGAGACTGGCAGCTCTTCCCTCCCACAGCCCTGGGCCTCGCTCAGGCTGCTGCCACTGCCAGACCCTTCTGCTTTCAGCACACTGCCCCAGCCCACGCCACAAGCTGTTAGGCCAGCAGCCCCACCCTCCCAGGCCCATGACAAGCAGAAAAGAACACGCCAAACACTGATGCCCCCTCTTACTGATTAAAAAATAAAAAAGGATACTTCAATTACTGTTTGTGAAATAGTAATCCACCTTTCAAAGGTGGATGTAGCGGGGCATGATGGCACACACCTGTAATCCCAGTACTTGGGAGGCCAACGCAAGAGGACCACAGGTTTGTGGCCAGCCTCAGCAACTTAGTAAGTCTCTCAGCAACTTAGCCAGACCCTGTTTCCAAATAAAAAATAAAATAGGGCTAGGGATGTAGCCCAGAGGTAGAAGGCCCCTGGGTTCCATCTCCAGCACCACACACACACACACACACACACACACACACACACACGGATTTAAGAGATTCAAATAAGAATTCAGATGTAGCTAAATGATGAAATAATATGTTTATGTGAAAGAACACTAAAAAAGATTTGTTAATCTGTTCATGATTTTAAAGCTTACCATGCTCTAGAGTAGGTATCTCAAATATATCATCACCTGCAATAAACCACTCATTCATTCATTCAATAAGCACTGGGTGCTCAGGACTAGGTAGTGTACTAAGCACTGGGGAGGATGGTGTGACCAAGCAGTCATGGTCTTTGTCTTCTATGGTGCTTCCAGTCTCATTTTGGAAACAATTAGAGTTCAACTCAACATTTTAAAAAGTGAAGGAGCAATTACTTTATTCATCCTATGATTAATCTCTCTCCATATAATCATATGTCTCTAAGTATAGAGAAATAAATACAAAAGCATCTAACATCAACATACACAGGTCAGTTGAAAGAATCTAATTTCATCAATCTAATGCAAGCCAGTTAAATGTTTCTTAAATGAATTCAACTCCCTAATAAATTAATTAGAAAATTTAATATAAAGTTCAACCAGGAAAAGAATTGTTACCAGCCATTTCTATCTCTCAGTGACTCTTGTAGCAGAGTGTCCCTTCCTGAACTTGAAATCTGTCAGGCCAGGGACCAATCATCGCCACCTTCTCTATATACTTGTACCCATTAGTACATCCTGTGCCAAGAGGTCTGATGCAGAGGAGAGATTTGTCCTCTATTTGCACTTGGGGTTCAGTTAGGCACAGGCAGGTCTAGCAAAAAACTTCAGGTGCTCGAGACCCAGTGAGAGCTTAGGGCAGTAGAGAAGGGAGCCACACATCCAGTGAGGTGGCTGTGACATGCTGTCCCACAGAAACTCTATGCACACCAATGAGCTGCATCATGGGGCAGAAGAGATGTTCCCTTGAAGGTTTTGCAGCTGGGCCATGGCGTGGGTGGATTCTATGGCTAGGAAGAAAGAAGAGGGTGCTCTGTAGGGATGAGGACCAGTAGCAGCCTCTTGGGCCAATATGTCAGCACACTGGCACAACACCCCCTTTCAGGGAATCCCCAGATCTGGGTGATGAAGGGCCTTTTAATGGGAGTGAAGCATGTGGGTAAGAATACAACAGGTCAACAAAACCCAGTTTTAGGCTTCATGTACTCTCGTGGGTACACACAAGGCCCAGAAGCCATGCATCCCACTCCCTCCATTCGTCCCTTTGCTCGCTACTGAGCTGCTTGGGGAGAGGATGGACATGATCCATCCTCTCCACTCCTCCCCTCCCTGGGTTTGTATGCTCTGTTTCCACATATCACTTTAAGAAAAGGTTGCATAGCTTTAAAAAAGGGAGGAAGAGAATAGGTTTGAAAAATCATTGATTTATGCCACTGAGATTCTTAGAAGGGCTTTAGTAAATCTTTACAAAAAAGATCTAAGATTCTGTGGAAAGGGCGAGGCGACACTAAGGGAAAACTAATAATCCCATCACGTTAATTGCAATACAACCCGCATTTCCTGTTAAAAGCAGATCAAAACAGACATTTCCACTTTTATTTCACTAATAATAATCTCTAATGCTTGCATGTCACAACACATTTAATCAAACCTCTATTCAACGTCTCTGTACTGCTGAGCCCACCCCTCCACCTCCCGCTTCTTCCCACTCGTTCTGTCTCGGTGATCTCTGTCACTTGCCACGGCTGCTTCTTCACATTTCAAAGCCGTGGTTCGGGCGAGCTCTAATTAGTTCCATTTACTGTGCAAGGGCCTGGTCAGCTCAAAGAAGGAAGCGCTGGCACAGCGGAGTAGACTCTGCTGGTTCCACATCAGTCCTCTATTTGCTCAAAAATCTTAACCTCAGTCTCCTCCAGAAAATCTGCAGGGGCTGGTCCCCATCATGGCTGAGACCACGTCCAGACGTCGTGCTCCAAGGAAGCGGTCAGACTAAAGACAGTGCCCTGACACAGTACTTCCAGTATATTTTTATTTCAACATCTCACACGAAATTCTTTTTTAGAATCTTTACATGCTCTAATAATAGGTTCCTTGGTTAACTAAGCCAGTGTTACAACAATAAGACATGAAGAGAGAAAGATTAAAAACATTTTTACATACCACAGATATATACACATATATCACACATATACATACATATACTCTTCTTCTTATTGGACATAAACAGTTTTAGAGATATAAATGCCATTATGATATGTTTTTAAAAGCAGAAGAGCAGAAGATAGGAGGATTAAATTATTATATCCAGTTCCCAGGAGGTATTCTTTTAAAAATCAAATTTATCTTTTTAACTGATACATAAAAATAAAATATTATACATATTAATGGGATATCATGCAATGCCTCAATGCATGTATTCATTGTGTAATGTTTAAATCAGGCTAAACATATCTATCTCCTCAAACATTCATCATTTCTTTATGGTAAAGACTTTCAAAATCCTTTCGTCTAGCTTTCTGAAATACACAGTTCACTACCGTTACCTATAGTCACCCTACTGTGCAACAGCACTCCGGAACTTCGTGCTCCTCTGCAACTGTAACCTAGCACCCATGGGTCCACCTTTCCCCATCCTTCTCTCCTCCCTACTCCCAGCCTCTGTTAACCACGATTCTACTCTCAACTTCTATGAGGTCGATTTTTTGAGATGCCACCTATGAGTGAGATCATGTGGTACTTGTCTTTCTTTGACTGGTTTATTTCACTTAATGATCTAGTGACAAGGTTTCATTTTTCATGGCTGAAGAGTATGCCATCGTGCGTGTGTACCACATTCGCCATCTGGTCTTAAGTTGATGGATACATTAGCTGTTTCTATTTCTTGGCTATTGTGAATACTGCTGCAGTAAACATGGGAGCGCAGCAGTCTCTCTGACACACCGATTCCATTTCCTCTGGGTATATACGCAGAAGTGGGATTGCTGGATCAAATGACAGTTCGCTTTTTACCCTAGTAGATATTCTATTCTCATAGGATATAACATAATAATTATTTTATATGTAATTGTGAGGAAGTGATTATTCTACATAAGGTTATTTTAAAAACAATTGAAACTTACTCCTTTAAGCATTTTATGTTTATAAAGAGCACTAGGCAAAATGCCTAGCACAAAGGAGTTGTTTAATAAATAGAGCAGTCCCTCCTTCTCCACAGAGGATACATTTTAAGACCCCCCACCATGGGTGCCTGAAACTGAAGATAGTACCAAATCCTATACATACTGTTTCTTTTCCTATACATACCCAGATAAAATTTAATTTATTCATCAAGCACAGTAAAATATTAATAATAGCTAATAATAAAATAGAACAATGATAGCAATATACTATATGTAATAAAACATATATGAATGTGATCTCTCTCTCTCTCTCTCTCTCAAAATGTCTTACTTCCACATTGCACTACAGTAATATTTTCAGACTACAGTTGACTGTGGATAACTGAGACCACAGTTAAGGGGAGACAACTGTATCTGTTGATACAGTTGAAGGAAGGTGGGAGGAGGGAAGAGGGGAGGAGACCAGTAGCTGAGGAGTGCTGTAATAGGGTGACACCTCTGTGTCATCATAGGACTTCCTGCAATAACATTAAGCGATATATATTTCAGGTCTTTACTAATTATATAATTATTTATAATATAATATTGAATTTTAAAATAATTTCCCTATCTGTTCCCTTAGCTGACTGGCACTTCTTACTGCTCAGAGGCTGCCCTTCTCTAGTGTTCCCTCTGTTCCTAAACCTTAAATTTTTCAGATTATCTGTTGTACCCTAGAAGCCAAAGAGCCAAGCACCTTAAAACTATATGGAGAATAAGTCATTTTATATATCGGTCGATTTCATTTTCTCATATTTTACTGAGGCTTTCTGCATCTATATCCGTAGGGATTTGTGTGATGTAGTACAGCATTACCGAGTATAAACAGGGTGTGTGTATGTGTGCATACGTATAAAGGCATATATAATACGCGGTATATCATATAGTTTTGTACACAGGTAGTATATGTCATATATTCCTAGTTTATGTCATATGTAACTATGTGTAATTAGTATTCTAGTATATGGTTTAACACAGCATTACAGTATTATAATCTTATCAGTTTGCAGTCTAATCATATCAGGTACCTTCCAGCCTTCATAATTATCTAAGCGAATCAACCACATCCTCCACAGGAACAAGGAGCAGCTCAGTTTCTTCTGCTGCAGTGCCTCCCCACACCGTTTGTTCTCTCTGATGCCACATGCAATTCCCGTGCAGGTCGGCATCGCTGATTCTCCCCACTGGACAGTGAGTGTATGCAACTAACAAGTTGCTATCAACATCAAAAGACAGAGAGACAGAAAGAGAACCCCGGGGTGAACAGAGCAGCTTCTGAATGAAGGCGGTGTGGTGAGGAAAGCCCTTGGGCTTCAGTGGCCATATTTGGGGACGCAGTGCCGTTTCTGGTCTTTCCCTGGCAACTTCTTGCTTCCTAGAGTTCTAGTCTTGATGAGTAAGACTGAAGTTCTGAGTATGTGGGCTGTTCTTGACTCAGCATTTGAATTCATTTTCAGTAGCCTTGAGTGAGACTAATGCTCAAGTGAGACTAATGCTCAAGGACTTTAGGTCAGGGGCTTCATTGGTCCAGGCATCAGGTTCCTCAACTGTCTATAAGAGATCTCTGATAGAAAAATCCACGCTACTCTAGGAAGCAGGGGAGCCAAAGCAGAGGCCAGCTGAAGGGAGCTACTAAAAGAAGAGCAACAGGAAGCCTCTGGAAGCCACGATAATGGAGGGCAACCAGCCTAGAATGAAGGAGTAAGACAGGAAGATTCCAGGAGGGTGACACACTGGACCAAACGGTAGAAAGACAGAGGGGAAAATGAAATGGAAAGATCCAAATAATGTCATGTACATATATGAAGTTGTCAATTCCAATCTCAATAATATGTATGGGGAGGGAGAAGGAGCGGGATGGGATCCGGAATGAAACACAAGTGTGTGTGCATGTATGCTTCTATCACTCTAAAACTCATTATGATGTATAATTATAATGCACCAACAAAAGCATAAAGATAATCTTTCCTGCTGGGGGCAGGAATTAAAGAGAAAGGAAATGTAATAAGAGTATACTGCTTGACTCGGCAATAAATATTATCATAATAATATGAAATATTATCTTAGTAATGATAACACTTCAAGGATTTATATAAAAATGTATCTAAATAATACTCAAGAATTGCCAACTAAGAATGCTATTTAGAAATACAGAGGCAAAAAAAACCCCAGAAAAACAGCTAAAAGAGGTTAGTGTGATCGGTTCTCAGTGGTGGGAATAGAGGATGGAGAGGGAGAGAAGAGGGAACTATTGTTTTTCTTTCAAAGTCCATAATGTGATTCTGAGAATTAAGGGGAAAGAATCAAAAAAAGGAAAGAAAAGAAAACATATGTTCATACAGATGGTGTTAGGACAACTGGATAACCACATGCAAAAGAATGAAGTTGGATCCATTCCTTAAACCATATACAAAAATTAACTCAAAATGAATCACAGACTTTAATGTAAGAGCTAAAACTATGAAACTGTTAGAAGAAAACAAAGGAGTAAACCTCCAGCACCTTGGTTAGGCAATGGTTTCTTAGATATGATACCAAAAGCAAAAGTTATAGCAAAGGAAAAAAGATAAATTAGATTATTAAAATTAAAAACATTTGTGCTTCAAAGCATACCATCAAGAAAGTAAAGAAAGACAAGTACCGCATGATCTCACCCACAGGTGGAATCTCAAAAAGTTGATCTCATAGAAGTTGAGGGTAGAAATTGTGGTTTCCAGAGGCTGGGAGAATAGGAGGGAGGGTGGGACGGGTGGGGAAAGGTTGATCAGTAGGTACTAAGTTAGAGTTAGCAGCAAGAAGTTCTAGTGTGCTAGTGCACGGTAGGGTAACTATGGATAACAATAATGTACTATTCATTTCAAAAAGCTAGAAGAAAGGATCTTGTATTTATCCTTGAAATGATAAATGTTTGAGGAGATATATATGTTTAACCTGATTAAACACATTATATAGTGAATGCAGGTGTCAAAACATCACATAGTACCCCATTAATTTGTATACTTTTTTATGTTTCATATACCAGTTATAATAAATTCAATGTTTTAAAACAGTAAAGAGATAACCCACAAGATGGGAGAAAATATCTGCAAATCATATATCTGGTCAGAATATATAAGAACTCTGGCCGGGTGTGGTGGCGCACGCTTGTAATCCTAGTACTTTGGGAGGCGGAGACCGGAGGATCCGGGTTCGCGGCCAGCCTCAGTCAGCTCGCTCTCTCTCTCTCTCTCTCTCTCTCTCTCCCTCCGTCTCTCTCTCTCTCTCTACTTAGTGAGGCCCTCCGCAACTTTGTTAGACCCAGTTTCAAAATAAAGTATAAAAAATAGGGCCGGGGGTGTAGCACGGAGGTAGAACGCCCCTGCATTCAATCCCCGGTACTGCAAAAAAAAAAAAAAGAATATATAAGAACTCTGAAAAGTTAACAATAAAAAGACAAATAGCACAATTTAAAAATGGGTAAAGATTTCAATAGACATTTCTCTAAAGAATAAACAAATGGTCAATAAGCACATAAAGATGCTCAATATCTCACCATCAAGGAAATGCAAATTAAAGTCACAACATACCACTTCACACCACTAGTGATGGGTGTAAACAATAAGACAAGAAATAATAAGTTTTACCAAAGATGTGGAGAAATTATAACCCTCATACGTTCACTGTTGATAAGTGGTTGGACCCCTTTGATAATAGCATGGCAGTTCAGTTCCTCAAAAATGAAACAGAGAGTTAACATATGACTTGGCAATTCCATCCCCAGGTATAAACCCAAGAGAAATGAAAATGTAAGTATATACAAAAACTTTTACAAAATGTTCATAGCAGCCCTTAGTCATAATAATCCAAAAGTGGGAATAACCCAAATATCTGTCAACC
Source organism: Glis glis (assembly GCA_004027185.1). Taxonomy (NCBI): domain Eukaryota; kingdom Metazoa; phylum Chordata; class Mammalia; order Rodentia; family Gliridae; genus Glis; species Glis glis. The sequence goes on from PVJS01009417.1 coordinate 10,252, forward strand.
GAGAAATAGATAAAAAAGGTGGCATATCCATAAAACAGACTATTATTTGATCATAAAAAGGAATGAAGTACTGATACATGCTCCAACATGAACCTTGAAAGCACTGTGACAAGGGAAAGGAGTGAGCCACAAAAGATCACATATTGTATAGTTTCATCTATATGAAATGTCCAAGACAAACAAATTTATTACAAAGACAAAGTAGACTAATGGTAACCTACGGCTAGGAATGGGGTGGGGAAGGGAGGAGGAATGGGAGTGACTGCTAATGAGAATGGGGTTTCTTTGGGGATTAATGAAAAGAGTCTAAAATTAGACTCTTGAATCTAAAATTGCCACGGTGGTCTCCCAACTCGATGAAAAACTGAAAGCCACTGCATGGGGGAGAGCCACTTTATATGGAAGAATCTTATGGTATGTGAATTGTATCTTCTCAATAAAACTGTTTTTAAAAGTCTATAAGGCAGTGGTTCTTAAAAAAATGCAAACATTTGTCAAAACTCATCCAACTGTACACTTAAATGGGTATATTATTATAGATAAGCTATGCCCCATAAAGTATGTATGTATTTTAAATGTCTCCAATGCATTAATTTTATTACGGTGAATTCACACAAATGTTACTTTCTGAACACCAAGCAAGCAAGAATATCAAACTTACTACTACCTTTCCAAGGCCAGGGTTAGTCATTTGCATTAGACAGATATCCTGAGCTTCATCAGAGAAGCCTCTTCTGCAGGTTGGAGAATGGCCATCCGACAGTCACACTAGTTTCCAGCAAGAAAGCAATGTCAGTTTAACCAACATTTTCCTGAAGTTATTAGCAAGCATGCCTTCCCAGCAGAATATTTATTTCAGTAAAAAGAATTCTTAATTTTTAAAGTACTACTTATCCTCAGTTTGCTTTTGGGGAGAAATACAATTTTACCTTAAAAACATAAAATTGAGCCGGGCGTGGTGGCGCACGCTTGTAATCCCAGTACTTTGGGAGGCGGAGACCGGAGGATCCGGGTTCGCGGCCAGCCTCAGCTCTTGCTCTCTCTCTCCCTGTCTCTCTCTCTCTCTCTCCTTAATGAGGCCTCTGCAACTTCGTGAGACCCAGTTTCAAAATAAAAGTATAAAAAATAGGGCCGGGGGTGTAGCGCGGAGGTAGAATGCCCCTGCGTTCAATCCCCGGTACCGCAAAAAAAAAAAAAAAAAAAAAAAACATAAAATTGTCCTTCTAGAAGGAACCTGGATATCAAATCCCTTCTTTTATGGAGACTGAACTTGACAAAGACCTAGAGAAGTGAAAAGACTGGCTTGGGGTCACACTGATGGTTAGTCCACAGAGCTGCAACCAGAACCCTGCCCATGAGTACCAGCCGGGTCACTCGGCACCTCCAGAAGCAGCGACCCCATCGCCAGGAAGAATTGAAGGCTTGCTAAAGAGAAAAAAGTAATAAAAGGGGATTTCATTAAAATAGAAAGGAGATCGATAGAATAGAGGAAGGGAACTAAGGGGGAAGGGAGGAGGGGAGAGAAGAGGGAGGTACTGGGGAATGAAATTGACCAAATGATGTTATGTGTATGTACAAATATAGCACAATGAATCCCATTTTACTGTATAAGAAGACACCAATTAAAATACAAAATAGAAGGGTGACCAGTAGAGTAGAGGAAGAGGATCAGGGGAAGGAAGGACAGGAAGGAAAGGGGAGGTACTGGGGAATAAAACTGATCAAATTATGTTCTGTGCATATATGACTACCACAGTGAGTCTCACTATTATGCATAATTATAACGTGCCAATAAAAAAAGAATGTTGAAAATAAACAAAAAGAATTGAGGGCTTCCTAATACTACCAACAAAATATGCCCATCTCCCTAACTAAACACGCAACATTTCCATTTCTTCTAATAAACACTGCCATTGCACATTTCTAATATGTGGGAATATGCTTACCGCGTGTTAGTTCTGTTAGAACACTTTGTGTATCTCCACCTTGCATAAAGTCATGGCCTACATCTATTCCTTGTCTTGAATCTAGTCCCTCCTCTCCTTATCTCTCTCCGAATTTCCCCTTGTCAAGCCAGACTGAGGGTCCTACAGCCCCTCTGGCCTCTGACAGCTCTGTAACTCACAAGGAAGATGTAGACCACCTGAGGTCATGTATACAGAGGCATGGTGTGGTATAGATGGAAACAAAGAGCCAGTAACAGATGATGGCATGAAATTGAGAGAAAAGACTGGCTTAAAATAATTTCATAAATTCTTATGAGTGCTTTCTCAAATGCAAAGGCTTGACAATTTGAAACAAACACAATGGATTTACATAGCTCCTTTCAGGCCCATTCAAACACATTAGTCTATCAGGTTTTCAGCTGCAGGTTGACCTAAAAGATAATCTTGACCTCAAAATAAACACATTATGTGTCGTACAGATTGAAGGGGAAGAAAAGGAGACCTCTCTGAGAAGCAATACCATATTTGGACTTAGAAATCCACTGGGATGTAAAACATAGACAAAATTATGAGCCACTTTAGAACAAAGCCGTAACTACCCATTTTTCATTCTGTTAAAGGGAAAGATGAATAAAAGCCAATGGAGACAACCTAAGCCGTTTAGATTTTCTCTGCTAATAGCAGCAAATTCCTTCTTAAAAACAAAGCAGAAAACTTACTGCTACTCGATGCTGGTATCGTGGCTGTCTGACAGGGTGAGCTTCTGAGCTGCTCCTTGTTAGAACAGTCCTGATGGAGCAGGTCCATACAGCAATGCATCTGATTTGTTAGAAAACATCCCCAAACTGACACTTACAAACAAACAAATGCATGTCTTAGAAGACAGAATGCTCATTCCTGAATGCTGCCAATGCTCAGGAACTTCTCTTCTGGAACAGCCCCCAGGTCAGTTTCCAAGCCTCACAGGAAAACAACCTTATTATGTTAGAGTCATACTTCAGCTCTGCTCAGTAACATCAACCCCCATCTTGATTTATGATAGTCAATAGCCTGCTATTTTCTCTGAACTGAAAAATTAAACTTCCCCTCAAAGAATAAAAACTGGCCAGTATTTGCATTTCATGTATGTGCATATCTAATCATACTAAAGGAACAGACAAAAAAGAGCATCAAGAAGCAATCAAAGCCAAGATGGTGGCACACACCTATAATCCTAGTACTTGAGAGGCTGAGACAGGAGGATTGCAGGTTCGAGACCAACCTCGGCAACGTAGCAAGGCCCTCAGAAGCTTAGTGAGACTGTTTCAAAATATAAAATAAAATAGAGCTGGTGGTGTAGCTTGAAGGTAGAATGTTCCTGGGTTCAATTCCCAGTACCACAAGGAAAGAAGAAAAAGAAGAAGAAGAAGAAGAAGAAGAAGAAGAAGAGGAGGAGGAGGAGGAGGAGGAGGAGGAGGAGGAGGAGGAGGAGAAACAATCAAGAGAGAATCAAGAGAGGTGTTCTCAGGTGAATACACAGCAAAATCTGATACCAATCATACAAATAGACATAAAATGATAATAATTCACATAAATGATTCACATAAAATGAAAATAATTGCAAATATCTTAAATTTTCAACTAAACTAAGTTTTTAAATTTAAAAAAGTTATTGTGTGCTGGGCATAGTGGCGCACACCTGTAATCCCAGTACTTGGGAGGCTGAGACAGGAGGATCGCAGGTTGAAAGCCAGCCTCAGCTACTTAGTGAGGCCCTCCACAACTTAGCAAGACCCTGTTTCAAATAAAAAATAAAATAGGGTTAGGGATGTAGCACAGAGGTAGAACACCCCTGGGTTCCATCCCAAGTACTACACACACACAAAGTTATCACATAGGTATAGTATTGAGCCTAGTAAGCTGGTGAGCTATGCTTATATCATGACTTTTATCCAGAAGACATTATTTCCTTCCAAATACTTGAGAAATATCAGTTTCCTAAGTCTTTAACGTATGCACATTGTAACTGTATGTGTTCTGACTGGATTGCTTTTGGAGCAAGGAGCCAACACTACTCAAAATAAGCCAAAACAAAGAAAAACTGGTAATTACACTATTAGATTTGGTCCTTGTTTCAACCATTTCTTTCTAAGCTTTAGAAAGAAACTATCATTTTAAACGCACACCTGTTCACCAGAGAATAATTCCTTCAAATATGCTTCAACTTAGAAATAAACGTGAATTGAATATAATGCAAAACACATCCACTTTCGATTTTTTTGCTCTCAACATTTAGTGTCCTATTTTCTAAAATATTTCAAAAAGGGTCAAACTTAAACAGTTCACATTCCCAATCAAAGAACAAGGTCTTGAAGCTAGCGAGACCCGTGTTCCCATGATGGTGTTCCTGCCAAGCCTTCTCATAATCGCTTAGCCTGACACACAGCAGATACACTGGAGTGGTGTAACATGTCTCTTTAACCCCCAAAGTACTAAACTGCAAAGAAATGCACAAAGCAATAGGTCAGCACTCACCCTAATTTTATTGTCTCTTTCTACATAAGAACTTCTTTAAGAATATGCTACTTGTTTCTAGATGTATAAACCTCCAGCCCCTAGAAGCTGTTTCGAAGAATTTCTCTCAATTTGACGCAAGTTAACTTGACAGTGAAGAAATACATTTTTTTTTACCACATTAAGGCTCCCGTGTGGCCCATTAAAAGTGCTTGGGATTATTAGTATAGTTATTAAATGTTTAATGCATTATACAGAGGGTGATCTTTCCGTGCTATGAGAACTTTAACTTTGGTATGCTCTGACCAGAATGCTCAAACATGAAAGCTAACTGTTTGCAGATTTTTGCACTTGGTGCCCTAACATCAGTTAAAATGTGGAATACCAGAGGAAAGAATTTAGCCAAGAGCTTAACAGAACAGAGAAAGAAGTTGGGGTAGGAGTCAGGCAAACAGGAAACATCCTCTCATTTGTCCTGATGCCAAAATGAACTTAGATGGTTGTCCTGGGGCAACATTCAAAATCTGGGAAAACACACCAAATAGAATCCCCCTCGCAGGACACATGTTAAAAAGCAGGGCCTGGAGGTTTACGCACTGGTTCCCACTCCCAGGAGGAGTCTGTAACCAAACCTACAGGCGCCATTCTTTGCACTTTTCTCCAAGAGAGGAGTTTGCAAAAGCTCCAAATGACTGTCCTGATTGTGGTTAGGGTCACTGCTTTGGAAACGATACAAAAAAATACCACCCAGAATTAATAAGAGCGATGGAAATTATTTTTAAAGATTTCCTTTTGGCACAGGTTTATCTAAAGAAGGCAACTCCTGCTGAAAATTATATACAACTTGGTGTTCTGTTTAAATCACTGAGCTAGAAGTATGGGGAACTAACAATATGAGTCCAGAGACGAGTGGGGGCTGCTCTATCTCCACTGTCCTCACGAGAAGCCGCAGGGATCCTGGGAAAACACACATCTTACTGGTCAGGTAGATGCTGTGCTAAATATTGACTTCTTTACTCTGCTGCACAGGGGCCATGGCCAGCAAGGAGCAAGGCTGGGACTGCCTGTCCTTCTCACCCTTCTGCCCAGCCAGCCAAAGGCCTGAGCTCTCCAGAGGCACCTCTCATGTAAAAGGCAGCCCCAAGCCTCCTCAAGCCCCATATCCCTTAGATCCACAGATGCCCTCGAACACCTGGCATTCTCAAGTCCCTCTGGTGTCCCAAGGCTTATTTCAACCAGAAGGACTGAGGAGTCTGTAATCCCTTTACTTGTACTGAAAGGTCCCACCTAACACCTCCAACATCTGTGATATTTATTCCTAACATGATAAGGTACTGAGCAGTATGTACTACCTCTTCTAACTCCACACAATCTTCTACTTGCATTTGACTGATTTATTAGATTTAATTATTTCATACTTGTTCAGCCTCAGAACTTGGGTTCTGAGGTCAGAAAGTCCAGATCTGAAACCAAATCCCACTGCTAGCTCTGTGATCCCGGGCAAATTTCCTAACTCTTCTGTGCTTCAGTTTCCTCATGAGAAAAATGGGAATAATAGCCATACTTAGCTCATGAGAATAGCAAACATTTCCTAAGATAGACCATAGAAAGCCCTTGGTACAGTGCTCAGCACATGGGCACTACCCCAAAAAGGTGAGCTATGGACACTCCTCTGGGAGGTCCCTGTTTTCCCTCCCTGACTTTCCTCCAAAACCAGGCCCTCCTCGTAGACTGGAACAGGACAGGAACCTCTAGAAAGGTCACTCCACGTGGAAAAGTCCTAACTCTGGTAGTATACAATAAGTGACTGAAGCAAGGGCAGAAACCAGAGTTACTATTTCACCTAGTCTTTTTAAGGACCTTAAAGTACCATACTACTATAGTGACAATATATTAATTTACTGACCAAAATACTTTTGAAACAGAAAAGGGGTACTATTAAAAATTATGCCAAAACAATTAGGACTATCTGCTTAGCGTCTACTTCTAAATACTTTTTCATTATCAAGAATAGCCTCACTAAGTGCAAACCATGATCCAGGGTCAAACCCCAGCCGCTGCCTGTTTCTATAAATAGAATGTTACTGAGACACAAGCATGCGCCTTCGTTTACGCGCCACCTGTGTCTGTGTCTGCTTTCGTGTAACAAGGGCAGATGAGCTACAGCAGCAGGAACAAGATGGCCTGCGAAGCCTGAAGTATCATCTGAAAGTGCTCGCCACCCCATTCTAGACTCAAGTAGTTTAGAGAGGCTGTCTTCCAATCCCACAGTCTCACATTTGTGTACTATTCTGACTAGAAAAACAAAACAAAACAACACCCAGCAAATTCCTTCTCATATGATAAGCATGAATTTTCACTATGTAGCAATTTCATTTGAAAATGAAACCAAAATTTATCAAAAGAGAGCTTCCTCATGGGGACCAAGTTTCCAGAGAATTCTGTCAGAGGAAAGATTCAAAGAAGTAGGAAGAACTGGGTGTACCGTCTGGGACATTATTGTGAGTGGAACGGTCAGAAGAACGCAACCCTTTAATATGGAAGAAGAAAAGATTTGGGATTGGGAAAGATGGGCTTTGGCATACAGGAAGGGCGATCACAGGGATGGCGTAGTGGTGTCACGTGGGGACTCAGGGCTCGCTCTCCTGCTGAGAGACTCAGCTGCAAAGCTGGGGAGGTTCCAGTCCTTTCTGTCACAGGGAGGTGGTGGGCACTGAATACAATGGCCAGTGTGCAGCCGCTCCTGCTGCTTTTATTAGTCACTGGTATTGCTGCTGTTGCTGAGAGCAGGTGGACATATTCTGTTGACGAAAGTAAAACAACTGGAGCTAGGTTTCAGAGAGGCAGATTTTGGCTTAACATAAAGAGTCTTATCACCTTACTGGCTGCCTGTTTGCTAGGTGTTCTCCTCAGGTAGAGTTCAGAAACCTCTGGCAAAGCTGGGCACAGTTGTGCACACCCGTAATCCCAGTACTTGAGGGGCTGAGACAAAAGGATTGCAGGTATAATTCAGAGGTAGAATGCCCCTGGGTTCAATCCCCATACCAATAAAAAAAATAAAACAAAAAACCTTCGCAATCTCTCTATAGGAAATATGACCCTATGGCAGGAGGATGCAGAAGGGCAAGAATATGACTAATTGTTCCAAAGCTTTCATTTTTTTCCTGAGACTGCTATTAAGAAACTCTTTTATGTGCCTGAAAGACAAACATACACCATCAACCCCATCTTAGTGATAGAGAAACATGCTACAACAGAGATTAAACAGATGTTGGCAGATTATGAGAACAATGTATTTAAAAATATTTTCAGTTTTGAAGGACCACAGGCAACTCAAAAAAGAGAGCAAGAAAATAAGCCAGTTCCATTTCACCAGCCAGGAAAATGGAGGGGCAAGAAAACGGCACAATGCCATGGTGCTGCAGAGGGAAGCCAGGAAGTGGCCCAGCCTCGAACAACAGGCCCACTGCTCGAGACTGGCAGGGTCCTTCAGAGGTACACTGTGCCCTATTCATGCGGGATCCATTCATCTTGGCCCATTAATAACCTGCCAGGTGCCTGAGGCTACGGCAGGCTTCCTCTCACTGTGGCCTGCCTTATCTTTGGTGGAGCTGTGCAGACTCCACAGGAGGTCTCCGCTCCTCGCTGATGGTGGCAGGCAGGAGATAGCTGACGGCATAATGGGCCTGGGCCCCAGCCCCTGTTATCCAGGATGAAAGATATGTGTGGCCACAAGAAGTACTGCTCAGGGCTCACATACTCCTTAGTGCACTAAGAGCTGGAGGGTCATTATTCACAGTCTAAATATTAATGAAGGTTTTTTGTCTTTGTTTTTTTTTTTTTGGTACTGGAGATTGAACCCAGAGGCATTCTACCTCTGAGCTACAACCCCAGCCCTATTTTATTTTTAATTTGTGAAACAGGGTCTTGCTAAGTTGCTGAGACTGGTCTTGAATCTGTGATGATCCTCCTGTGTCAGCCTCCCAAGTGCTGGGATTAGAGGTGCACCACCAGGCCCGGCTTTTCTTTTTCTTCGTTAATAAAGGAATGGGAGGTAGAGAAGGAGAGAGCAGGGACTTGCTATAGAAATCACAGCTGAGACACTGAGAAAGAGCCCACTGAGGCTGGAGGTGGAAAAACAGACAAATGGAAGTGTACTCCGAGAACACATACCCAGTCGTCTTTTCCTCTGGATTTATTACTGTGAAGTTGCTTTTCATAAGCTATTGAATTGTGGGTGCTATTCATCTCCAGCCCCCTCCCCCAGGTTGGAAAGGTGCACTGGAATACATAACATCTGCTAGTCTTGCGTGTGATGCTTCAGTCTATAAAGCACAACCACATACAGAGATTAGGATGGTGGCTAGTTCTACTCTCATTTTTGCAGATAAAGAAACAGGCTTAACAACAACCAAGAAGTGACTTAGCCAATGCCCCACAGCTAAAGAATAAAAAGAGATTAGTCTGCCAACCCCAATGGCCTTTGATCATGTTATTAGACAGCTTTTGGGTGCTGGAAACCTCATGCCAACACTGCCACGTGTGCGTATCATCCTCAGAGCAGGAAAGTGAGCCGTATGAGGTCAAGTCCAAGACCACATCAAGACCAGCTGGCCAACAGTACCAACCCCCCCTCTCCAAGGCTACCTGGAAAGCAGGCATGAGGGCACTGAGGCAAGCAAAGCCGGGGGCAGTCCTAAAGACAACCCTGCGCCAGCTTAAGTAGAGAGAGATGGTCAGGCGAACCCAGAGCCTCGGATGCTTGTTTACACACTGCAGCAGGTGGAGGTGAAGCGCCCCAAATCTCATCTGAAAGCAGTTGTGAGAATATATCCACCTCAGTGGTTTGCAGTTCAGCCTTCTGTTTGATAGAAAGACAAAGAGGTTGAAACTTAATGAAGCAAGGGAACTTAGGTGCTTCTGGAAGTACCTGCCTCCTGCCCCACCCCCAGTCCCATGTTCCTAAAACACTTGGGAGAGCCATCCTAGCCCTCTGGACCCCTTCCCTGGTGCTTTTCTGCAGTTTCTAGAAAGCTGGCAGGAGGCAAAGACCAGGGTTTGCATCTCTCTTGGAGTTGTTCCAATCCTGGTTCTGAGTCTGCCTCTGCAGCCAGCTCCCCACTGCCTCCCAGAGCCCTGCCTGCCTGCCTGCCATGCATCCTGGCAACCAGCAGCTGCTGTGCAGCAACGCACAGGCAGGTGCTCTCCTCCGACCTCCCTGGAGTGTGAACGCCTGCAAGTGCTGTACAAGGCAGAAGAGCAATCTGGGCTTTGGCCCACACAGACCTGTGTGTGAATTCCAACTCTACCAAGTATGTGCTGACTCGCAGTGGCCTGCACTGAAAAATGGATAGATACTTATCTCAACTTTGCAGTAGAAACTCACTGAGACTGCATCTGCTAGAACCCTGTCTGTCTAGCATAGAGCAGCAGGTGAATAAATATTAGCTCTATTTTCTCCTCTTTACACAGAATTGGGGAAGTGGACTGGCCTGTCATGATGCGGGACACAAGGTGGCAATCCCCCCATCTCTTGCTTCTTCACCCCTTTATTCCTGTTTCTTTCAGTTTTCAGCTGGATACCTGATAAATGCAATATACAAGAGCAAAGATTATAGTCCATGATGTCACAGACTTTTATAGGCACACTAATAGATCATTTTCTTCTTTTGAAAATGAAATTTTAATATTTATTTTAATTATACTATATATTTCTTTTAATTCTGCTTGTTTAATATAATATTAGGTTCAAAAACAGTCAGTGTCTTTGTCAAAGACCTTGTGATTAATAACTCTGTACATATAATTTTATTCTGTTTAATTCTATTAAGTTCTATTCAAATTAAATTCTATTAAATTGTATTCTATTACATAGCTGTGTCAAAATTTATTTGTCTTCCCAATGCAGGACCAGCTGTCTCCAATTTTTCACTTTTATAAATAATGCTGCATGAACATCTTTCTGGAAAACCTTTGCCCACACATTGGATAGGTTGAAACCACTTTTTTTTAGCTAGTAGAAAATCTGGTCTGCATCTAGGAGATATCCCACCCAGTTTGGGAAACAAGGCCCAGAAGAGAGACTTCCTACTGACATTGGTGCCAAGGCCGTCCCACTCACCAGCCACTATGCTCAGATCCATCACAGCCAGAACCAGCTCTGCTTGGTCCATGGTGGTCAGAGTATTCCCTGGTGGGACACTGCTCCACTGGCAACTATTAACTCAATGGTCTTGGCCAAGTCGTTTTCCGTTCAGGGCTTTCGTTTATCAGCGGTAAAGCTGGGGCTGGAATGGGATTCTATGCATGCTCCCCTGTTAACTTTATCGTTGAGTCAATGGTTATAGCTGGGCACAGTGGTGCACACCTGTAATCCCAGAACTTGGGAAGCTGAGACAGGAGGATCGCAGGTTTGAGGACAGCCTGGGCAACATAGCAAGACCCTTAGCAACTTAGTGAGACCTTGTTTCAAATTTTAAGAAAAGGGCTGGGGATGTAGCTTGGAGGTAGAAGGCCCCTGGGTTCAATACCTAGTATAAAAATAAATAAACCACACAGACCCAGCAGTGACTTTGCTCAACTTTTTTCAGGTTACCCTAATGCTGACTTACAACCTGAGGCCACCTGTCATGTGAGCATGAGACCCTGTGCCTCGAGCACTAGGTTAGATGCTGCCAGAAGAATACCACTGAGAGCAGCAAAGCCCTGGCTTGGAGAGGATGGTGGAGACGTCCATCACAGAGCATGAAGGAGGGCCCCCAAGGCCGCGCCCACCAGCACTGTTCTGTGCGGTTCTCCAGGGGAGACCAACAGTCCAAATGCGTTTGCCGACCACTCCCGAGATGTCAGCCTGGAGGTCTGGCAGACACCCTGAATCAGGCCTGAGGCCCACGGGGAGTACTCAGTGGGGAGTCACTCACTGGGGGTCTGCTCTGGCCTTACCCAGAATTTGCTTGAGTTGACTATTTGCTGTCCCAGGCCCAGCAGATGGGAACTCATCAATGACGAGTGAAGGAGAGTTAGAGGAAGGCCCACTTACAACAGCAGAAGGGAGAGCTGCTGGCTGTGCAGCAGGAGGACTGTGAAAGTAGCCAAAGCAGGCAGAGGGTTTTAAAAGCAGAACAGTCTGGAGTCATTTACCGGAGGAAGAAGTGGTCCCCAGCCCCTGGGAGTACTAATGGATATAGCTACTATTGTTCAAAGAACAACCTTGATCAATCCACACGGAGGATAACAGATCTCATTTAAGAAACAAGAAATCAAAACCTGAGAGACATTTTAGGATAAATAAAAAAAGGATAGGCTTTAGTTGTCTCCGTGATGAGCACCCCATCTCCTGAAGAAATCACAGGGACAAGGACAAAGTATCCTGGGGCAAATCGTGTTAAAAGTATGCCATGAAACCAGGGTTTTTCTGGGCTGGGCTGTTTTAGGCTCTGCCAATGTTGGCACTGTGCCCAGCACTGTGTTAAGCCCAAAGTAAGTGCTCAGCGAGTAGGGCTAATACCCCACAGGCAGGGAGGTGTGTGTGGGCAAAGACAGGTCCAATCCAACCAGGTGGTGGGCCCTGGGCCCCAATGCCTGCCACGCCACCTCCCTCAGGAAATGCTGGCTCTCTCCCCTACCTTGCCCTTCCACAGATGCAAACCAGAAGCAGAGGAGCTGCAAAGACTTTATTAGGGAGACTCACAACATAGCTGCCTCTAATATGGGGAAAACAACTGAGATGGCGGTTAAAAAGAACTCCAATGTTTGTGCACATACATACATACAGTTTAAAGAAGAACGGATGCCTCTGTTCTTTGTATGCTTTTTAAGTACACACCAACAAATAATATTTTAAAAGGCTGGAAGCAAATATGCCAAAATGGTCACTTCTGTAAATTCCAAGTGTTGGTATAAAAGTGCTGTTAATATTGTACTTGGAATTTTTGATATTGCATTTTCCGAATATCTGAAAAAATAAGAGATAATTGGCTTATCTCTCCCTAGGAGGTATGTCACTAAATTGTCCCATCCGTGTGCCCATCCTCTCACTTGCTTACTGTTTTGCTGTGTCTAATGTTTGCTGGGCACAGGTCTGCTACTAGGATGCATAGCCTTCCCTGACAACCCCCATCCCTGGTTACCCCAAATGATGGTTTTCTTACTAATTTCCTTCATGCGTGCTGAGTTCCTTACTGTCCTTCCCTTGTTCTCGCCACTCCAGCCGTTATGGTTTAGATCGGGAGCGTCCCCTAAAAGCGCATGTGCTGAAGATGGCACAGCAATGAGCAGAGGTGGAGTTAAGGAAATGACCTTAATTTCCGGTTAAGGAAATGAGGGCTCTAACCTCATGAGTGGACTAATCCATTTGCTGGATCAATCATCTGAATGGACTGCTGGGTGAGAACTGTAGGCAAGTGGGCATGGTTGGAGGAAGGAGTTCACTGGGGGCGTGCCCTTTCAGACTACCTCTTATTCCTGCCCCATCCTCTTTCTCTCTCTGCTTCCCGCTGCCATGAGCTGAGCAGCTTTCCTCTTCACGCCCTTCCGCCATAATGTTCTGCCTCACCTCAGGCCCACAGCAATGGAACAAATGACCATGGACTGAATCCCCTAAAACCAGCAGCCAAAATAAACCTTTCCTCCTTTAAGTTGTTTGCATCTGCCGGGCGTGGTGGCGCACGCTTGTAATCCCAGTACTTTGGGAGGCGGAGACCGGAGGATCCGGGTTCGCGGCCAGCCTCAGCTCTCTCGCTCTCTCTCTCCCTGTCTCTCTCTCTCTCTCTCTCCCCTTAGTGAGGCCCTCTGCAACTTCGTGAGACCCGGTTTCAAAGTAAAGTATAAAAAATAGGGCCGGGGGCGTAGCGCAGAGGTAGAACGCCCCTGGGTTCAATCCCCAGTACCACACACACACAAAAAAGTTGTTTGCATCCAGTATTTTGGTCAGAGCAACACAAAGCTGACTGACACCCAAGCTACACTTACCTCCTTGCTTGTCAAATGCACTGGTCTCCCACAGGCATAGAACATCCATCCTGAGGTGCCTCTGAGCTAATTTCCTCACCTCATCAAGTCTTCTCAGTGAGGCTTGCATTGGCCACCATGTGTGTGAGTGTGTGAGTGTGTGTGTGTGTGCGCGCTTGCGCACGCGTGTGTGTGTGTGTGTGTGTGTGTGTGTGTGTGTGTCAGTGGCACTAGGAATGGAACCCAGAGAATTCTACCTCTGAGCTACACCCCAGCCCTATTTTATTTTTATTTTGAAACAGGGTCGCGCTAGGTTGCTGAGAGTCTCACTACCTTCTGAAACCGTCCTTGAACCTGTGGTCCTCTTGTCTCAGCCTCCCAAGTACTGGGATTACAGGTGTGTGCTACCACACCCAGTGGCCACCTGATTTAAAATCACAACCTCACTTGAAATTTGTTAAGGCAGAGAGAGGATAAGTGTTCTCACCCCATACACACACGAAACCAGTGTAGATGATGAATGTGTTAATTGACTTCAGCGTGCTAATCATTTTACAATGTATATCAAATCATCATAGTATGTGCCTTGTATATAATTTTTTGTCAATTACACATCAATAAAGCTGGAAAAATAAATAAAAGCAAAACTGCAGCTTGTCTACTCTTCCCACCTCATTCCTCCTGATACCTTTTAGCTCATATTACTTTTTCTTGTTTGATAATACTTACCGCCTACCAACACGCTCTATAATTGATGTATTTATTGTGGTTATTGCTTATGGTCTGTCTTCTGCACTACGATGTGAAACCCATGAGAGAAGACATGTATAAACACACGTCTCTGTTCACTGATGTATCCTAAGGGCTTCAACAGTGCCCTGAGTTAAATCTCATGTTCAACAAACCCATTTCAAAGCAATCACAAATCCATTCTTGCTTGTTTCCTTGACCACTTATTTACTGTTTGTTTCCAAGATAGCCAGAGAGCAAGAACAAGCAACAAAAAACCACCACCTGTCTGTCTTATTTAATCCACATGCCCAGCAGGTAGAAAAGAATCTGACACATTTGAGATGTGCAGTAAATACATGAAACTGAAGACCCTGGCAGGTTGGGTTTGATGTGGGTTCTTTCCACAGAGGAACTTCATGGTAATCCAGCTACCCATTTTCCTCTGATTCCCTGAAATAATCTTAGCCATCTGAAAGGGAATCGTTATTTTAACTAGCATAATCACGATGCAAAAATAATTATTTCACTTATTCTGCATCCCAAGTTTGGAAGTCAACTTCAGACTGTAATTGCAGCCTAAATCCCAGTAGTAAACAAACCAGCTTTGCATTTTCTATGTTACCATGAGGCTCTCCAGGTTTGCGCCTCAGAGCCAAAGAAATGTTGACACAGTTGCACACCAAGTTTCAACATGCTGATCATGTTAAAATAGTGCACAAGAAATATTTTTTCCACTTTATAAAAAGCCAGACTGTTTACATGCTTAAGTGGCCAGAGACTTTGCTATCTGTGTGTGGTCCTGAAGTCTCAATATCATAACCATGAATACAAAGTGGAGCAACATGCAACAAACTAGTTTATGTGGTTCCACTGCCAAAATGGGAATCAAGATGTTACCAGCAAAAACCCATAAACAGGCAGGTTAAAAAGGTGGGGGAGGGGACTCCTAAAACCTAATTTAAATATATTTTTGAAGAAAGGAATAACTTAATAGAATGGAGTTATATGTATACATATATAATGTTGAAAAACATAAATTACTAGAGAGGACAGAAACAGCTCGCAAGGTCTTTGGCCTACAGATCTCTTGCAACATCACACAGAAATATGCTGAGTAGAACATTAACTACAAGCCCAGAGACAAGTGATAGAAAAGGTCTATGAAATAGTTACCAAACACAGATCTTCAGTACAAATATGAGAGAGAGGAGAGGCGTTGCTTAGGCTTGGCCCGGTGGCTTAACACAGGCATTGGGCAACCTCCCAGGAGCCCAGAGGAGGGGCCCAAGTTCACAGCCCGGCCAAAGGAGAAGACATGCCCCATCTTCTGTGTCTTTCCCATTTTCCAAGTAGCACTGGCTTTGGTTGACAATAATTTAGTCTTTCTTCTTGCTAGAAATAGAATTTACACAGGGGCTCCACCCTGTCCAGACAAGATATAAGTGAAAAGAGACCTCACAGAGAGAAAAAATTATCTACATCCGACTAACTGAAGACATGCACACATTCCCAGAGTCAAGACACTTTCTGGATTCTGGCTGCTTGCATTTATCATTCCTCTAAGTCCCCAAATGCTTCAGGTTAGCGAACACTGCCGGTTCTCACATTTTTAATAGCTCTCCACTTGAAGAGAGTTCTCAGTACAGTGTGTCTAAACAAAAAAATAAATCACGTAATGTAAGCAGGTTCATGTTGCAACACGAAATGCCATTTCCCATTTGACTGCCAAAGCACAAATTGTTATTCTCAGTTGACTGAATAAGTGAAAGAATGGTACTTCATTAAGTTTTTTTTCCCTGGCATTATTATATTTTTCCTCCTACAGTTTCTTTTACAGAGTCTTCCGTAGCTATAGGTCAGAATAGTTTTCCTGTTGCTATGAGAACGGTGTAAATAGTCAACTTTAAAATTCACTTTGGGGGTATGGAGCCGCTACATTTCCAGCTACCTAAGCCCTGCTGGGTGTGTGCTGTGCATTCTTCCCCACAGGCCGTGGATCGTGGCCATTTAATGTGGCTTCTCCCCATCATGGCCACCATCTTTCTAGCCAGGAAAACCCCAAAAGCCTTGCAGAGGCCCTCTCTAACTGCTGGGACTTACAAGGAATGGTTCCTGCACTGCAAGGACAAGAACGAAAGCCCAATGTTCGGCTTCTCCAAGTGCAGAAATGCATGAGTCTCCACCAAGCACCTGCAGTGCCCCCCCACTTCCTACACAATAATGCCACAGAATATTGATAAAATGAGGAGCCCTAGGAACACCTTTGGAAGGGCAGGCTAAAGGGCGGGAGGGGCCTGAGAAAGGGCTGTTTACATCCAAGAGACACTCATCACTTCCACTGCCCTGTGGCCTTCCAGATCTGCCTCCCTGGAGGCTGGAGAGCTCCCACAAAGGAGCAGAGCTGCTCCTGCAGGAGGGAATTCTCCTCTCACAGATAATCTGTCCATTCTGCCAGTGTTCCTGGTAGGCCTGGCTCACTTTAATGAACCACATTCCAGGGTTTGAAGAACAAAAAACCCCAGTCCTAGGGCAAGCCAGTCAATGAAGACAACAGGATTTAGGAAACTGCAAGGCTGTTGGGAAAGGTCAAGTCTACTCTCCACCCTTAACTCACTATCTAGGATTTCTCCCTGGCTGCTGCTTCTTTCTCATAAAGAGAGTGTTGTAGGTTAAAGTGCATCCCTCCAAAAGGTAATAGGATAAGTCCTAACTCCCAACACCTGTGAATGCGCAGGTTTCCTGCAGGCAACCATGTTAAAATGAGGCCATTAGTGATGACCCTAATCCAATATGACAGGTGTCCTTAGGAGAGAAGACAGAGACACAGAGAGAAGATGGCTGTGTGATGACAGGGACCAAGATTAGAGAGAGGTATTTACAAAGCAAGGACTGCCAGCAAACACCAGAACCTCTAAGAGGTAAGGAAGTATCCTTTCCTGGAGCCATCAGAGAGAAAGCAGGGCCCTACCCACACCTTGATTTCCTTCTGTTTGTCTGCTGAACAGTGAGACATCCATTTCTGTTGTTTGAAGCCACACAGTTTGTGGAACTTTATTATAGCAGGCCTAGGAAACTAATACAAAGAGCAATTCTTCACTTGAGCTGAACAAAGGAGTCATGGCATTTGTAAACGGAGATGCCTCGCAGATGAAAGCCGCTGCTTGCGAAAGACCATATAATGTGATCCTTCCCTGGCAAGGTGGCAGCAGGCTGGCCTAAAGAGCAGTTTCACAGGAAAGAGCACACGTGACCACTTCTCAGGGGGGCAATGTCTGGTTCCGCACTTTCTAGATTGTTCCAATGGCCCATCCCACCCAGCCCCATCTCTAGGCCACCAGTACTAAATTTGCCAGCTGCTAGGGAGACTCGGTAGCTACCTTAACCCATGGCACTCCAGAGCACAGCAGTCCTGGAGACCTGGGAGGACTGCATCAAAAACGTCCTTGAGTCCCACCTTAACTGAAGCACCTACAAGGGCCCTATTCATAGCTGGAGAAGACAGTGCTGATATAAGGGGATATGGAAAGAGAGGGCAAGGCAGGCCATAACGAAGCGGTCCACAGTCGTATCAATGAGGAAGGCTGTCTTTCGAAGGCAGCCCAAGGCACTGTAACTAGAAGAACCAGCTTCATGATGACCAATGCCAAGGTCAAATCGCAATGAAGACTGGAATACACCATCAAGTCTAAAGAGCCAGATGCCCATTTTGAAGTGCTACCTGTACATACTGGCAAATTCACCAAAGATTTACTGAGCACCTACTATGTGCCGGGCATTATTTTAGGAATTAAAAATAAAGCAGTAAATAAACCAAGTAAAATCCCTGTCATCACATTTCATTGTCATGGAAACGGACAAGGGGAAATATAGTAAAATATATCTCGTATTAGGTGATGACTCAAGTATGATGGAAAGAATAAAGCAGAGAACAGATGAAGTGACAGAGATGGGGCGGGCAACAGATTAAAAGGGGCGCTCAAGGAAAAGATCCTATCTTTCCAAGAAAAGCCTCAAAGAAAAGATCCTGTCTCAGGAGAGGGAGGGCATACTGCAAGCGCCTGGGGGAAGAGCTCTCTAGGCAGCAGGAGGGGCAAAAGGCAGGGGCTGGACACTTGGAAGAACAGCAGGAAGGTCAGGGAGGTTGAAGGCCAGTAGGCGTGCAGGCACTGAGCTTGTGAGCACCTGAGCGTGGAGAACAGTCAGGGCAGACGGCCTGAGGGTCTCTGCCTCCCCATAAGGGAAAGCCTCTGCTTCTCCCTAAGACATCCTGGATCCAGAGCCCAGCACTGGAGTTGAGAAGAGATGTGGCCTGACTAGCATTCAGCAGGCTCCCTCTGCTGCTGTGTGGGGCGGGCTGGATGGGGAAGGGCACAGGGCCTGGGCAGGAGGCTCCTGCGGCGCATTTCCCCAGTGCAGGAATGTCTGTGCCTCGCCAGCTCCACCACGCACCTAGAGCACCTCCACTTTCTATGCACCCAGGCACAGAGCGATGATTAAAAGGAAAAGCCATCACTCCTGAGCGAAAGGGCTAGCGGCCACGCCTTGACAAGCACTGAGGATTACGCTTCTTTGTCAATGTGGCGCAGTTAGTTAAGCCCCTTCTAGACACCTACCCTAAAGAAAAACTAGTAAACTGCCACTTCAGCTCCACCCAGGGAAGAATCTGCCCACTCTTTGCTTAGTGAAACTATATGCAAATAAAAGTCACACGTAGGTCTATTAAGTGAAGAAGTAGCCTACCTTATTCATCAGAGTCCTGTAAGCACCGTGCCCAGTAGAGTTTCACACAGGCATTGAAAAACTGCTTAGAAAAGTAGATGTACATTTTCTAAAAGGTCTTATAACAAAACGTTATTCAATTTTTTTAAAATAACTTGTCTGTGTCTCACAAGAAAATTAGAAGAAATGAATAAATTAGAGCATAAATTTTCTTAATGGTGATTACAATTCTTATTTCATCACCAGACCTTTTTAAGTCTGTCTGTCTGGGTAAGTAGAAGCAAGGAAAACCTGCCATCTGGCACAACTGCCATCTCTTTGTGGCCCTACAATAAGTCTTTGGCAGACTGGCCCGCCAGCCTCAAGAACCAAGCTGGGTGGCAGCGGACAAGAGGAGGTAAAACAAGGAGGCTTCTGTGGAGCCCCATGTGTTTATCAGGAGCAGTTCCGCCTCTGGAGCAAGGGTATTGCAGCGGCGGATGGCCACTTCGGCTCCAGGCCCCCACAGGAGTCTACAGCGCTGTGACAACTGCCAGCGGTCAAGTGCGACTCTTCAGTGAAGGTGGACAAATTTATGGGTGGGAACAGCTCCTTGTTTAAAAAAAAGCTATGTTCCTTTACCACTTACTAGCAACTTTTTTGAAAAGATAGATTGTGGGAGGAAGAGAGAACAAATAAAAATTAAATTTCAACTGAGCATTATTTTGTCTTTGAAGTATAAGAGAAATCTTTCTGAACTGGTGAAGAGTATAGGTTGTAGAGTTAAGACCCTTAGGAAGGCATGGAGGCTGTATTAGTGCATTAAGATTCATTAGAACAAGGAGAGAGAGAAAGAGAGAGACAGAAAGAGGGAGATAATGCATAGAGAGAAAGAGAGATTCATTTTAAGAAATAAACTGACTCATGCAATTGTAGAGGCTGGCAAGTCTAAAATCTGTAGGACATGAGAACAGGCCGGAGACCCAGGCAAGAGATGATGTGGCGAGCCGGAGTATGCAAGGCAGTCTACAGGCAGATCCTTTCTTTCCCCAGGACTTAAGGCTTTCAGTGGGCTGGATAAGACCTAACAACATTCTAAAGGACAATCTGCTTTCTTCAAAGTCTGTGGCTTTAAATGTTAATTTCATCTAGGAAATAACTTCATGGCAACATCTAGAATGGAACTGAGTCTAGATGACCAAAAGCTGAGTTCTGTGGCCTAGCTCGTGTGTTCAAAGCCAGGTCCCCAGTACAGCAGTGTTCAGATGCAGGGCATGTCTGAAGGAGGCGGGTCACTGGGGATGCGGCCTGGAGGACTATCTTAGTCAGCACTCTCACTGCTATAATCAAAAAGACCGACCACATAACTTGGAGGAAGGAAGATTTATTTGCTCACAGTTTTCCTTGAATATTTTGGGGTTTAGTCCATATAAGGACAGGGACAGCAGATCTCAGGGCATGACGGCAACAGGAAGTGGAGAGAGGGACAGCACAAAGCTTGGCTCTCATATCATGAGGCCAGAAGCAAGAGAGAGCAGAGTGAGGGGAAGAGAAACCATATATAATTCCCAAGGCCACATCCCCAGGGACCCACTTCTCCAGACATACCCTAGCAGCCCAGGCACAGCACCCAGATAAATCCATTACAATGGATTTATCCACTGCTGGGATTACAACTATCATGACTCAATTACATCAACTCCAAACACCAATTTATGAGTTCTTCAGGAGCCATTCTATTCTACAGCCATCCTTGAACTCATCTGTGTGTCTGTCTGTCTGTCTGTCTATCTCTCTCTCTCTCTCTCTCTCTCTCTCTCTCTCTCTCTGCTTCTTGGCTGCCGTGAGTTGAGTACTTTTCTCCGCAAT
Organism: Glis glis; assembly: GCA_004027185.1. Taxonomy (NCBI): domain Eukaryota; kingdom Metazoa; phylum Chordata; class Mammalia; order Rodentia; family Gliridae; genus Glis; species Glis glis. Next base: position 30,939 of record PVJS01009417.1, read on the forward strand.
GTCCTGCCACCATGTTTTTGTCTTGGAACTGGTCAACCATGGACTAAACCTCTGAGACCATGAGCCAAATAAACCTTTCCTCCTCTAAGCTGTGGCTGTCAGGTATTTTGGTCACAACAATGAAAAGCTGACTAATATAGATGATTTTCAAAAAGAATTTTAATATGGATATTTAAAATCTGAATCCTGAGAATAAGGGACATAGGCCAAATCACAACAGGGTATAAGGGACAATCACCAGTTGTGAATTCTGTCACACACACACACACACACACACACACACACACACACTACACTACCAATGAACTTCCTATAAACAGGACGCAGTAAGTTCTTATTTTCAAGCGTCCTGTGGCAATGCTCAAGTTTTTAAAACATCCACAAACTATCACAATGATAGATAAAAGCAAGTTAAAAATTTAGAAACCCATTTCATGAGGCAGAAATTGATCTGAAATAAGCAAAGGACAAGGTGAATACCTGGGAACTGGTAAATATCAATAACCAATTCATTTTGTATCAAGAAAAGATTGTGGAAATTGCTTAGCATTTAAATAAAATGTGCTAAATCTGGGTCATATAATCAAAAAAGATAGAAATACTGAATATCTTCAGAATTTGTTGGAAAATTATGTTTATTCTTGACAGCACATCTTAAAAATATATAAAGCAAAAACAAAGAAAATATAAAAAGAAACTGAAAAATCATAACCAGAAATACTACCAGAAGCTGAAGAATCAGGTAAGCTATTTGAGCAATATAATTAATAAACTAATAATTAAACTATTTGATCTGATACTTACATAGAATCCTGCATTTAATAAACATATAATGTCAAATCTTTTCAATTATACACTGAACATTTACAAAAACTATGTGCCAGGTCCAAAAGACCTAAGGTAGGCAGTTAAATTGGAAATGGACAAAAAAAATCGCTTTTTTGGTTTGTTTTTCTTGTAGTGATGGGGATTGAACCCAGAGTCTTCTGCATGCTGAGCAAGCATTTTACCACTGACCTACATCCCCAACCCAGAAAATGTTCTTAAGAACAATTTGTTTGCTGGGTGTAGTGGAACATACCTGTAATCCCAGTACATGGGAGGCTGAGACAGGAGGATCGCCGGTTCAAGGACAGCCTCAGCAACTTAATAAGGCCCTCTGCAACTTAGTGAGACCCTGTTTCAAAATAAAATAAGGCTGGGGGTGTAGCTCAGAGGTAGAATGACCCTGAGTTCAATCCCCCAGTAACACAAAAAACAACTTTTTTGCAAAATTTAAGATATAATCCTAAATAAATCAGATTAAAGGAGTAACAATGAAAATCACAAAATATTTAGAATTTAACAATTATGAAAATACTACATATTAAGCACCATATTTAAGAATTAAAGTAGTACTTAGATACAATTTTATAGTTACAAGTATTTATTATTTTTAATTGACAGAAATAATTGCATATATTTCTGGGGTACAATATAATGCTTTAATATATGTGTAAACAGTGGAATGACTAAATCAAGCAAGTTGGCATATCCATAACCACATTTACTTATCATTTTTGTGGTGAGACATTTTAAATTTATACTTATCAATTTTGAAATATACATTATTAACTAATATCAACATTTGTATAAAAGATCTCAAAACTTATTCTGTCAAATTTTGTATACTCTGACTAATATCCCCCATTCCACTCCTATTTATTATGTGTATTTTCTAAAACACAAGAAGGGATCAAAATAAATTCAATTTACAATAGAGTAAACTAAAGAAATTGTAGGAGACAGAAAATAAAGGGGGAGAGGGAAGAAGGGGGAAACTGAGGGAGAAAGTAAGAAAGCACAAAAACTATAACCTCTTTTTTTTTACTGGGGATTGAACCCAGCGGCATTCAACCTCTGAGCTACACCCCTAGCCCTATTTTATTTTGCAACAGGGTCTCACTAAGTTGCAGAGGGCCTTATTAAGTTGCTGAGGCTGGCCGTGAACATGCGATCCTCCCATCTCACTCTCCCAAGTACTGGGATTATAGGTGTGTGCCACCCATCTGGCTAAGTGTAACATAAATAATTTCTTTAAAAAATCAAAAGAGAAAACTATAATTAACTCAATTCTATGTCAATATATTTCTGGATGAAATGATTGGTTTTTTAGAAAAATATTAATTAACATAGATTTAAAAGAAATGTTAATTAAAAAAACTGAACCAATAATCAAAGTCTATATTCCCATCCTCTACCCTCAAAACACAGACCCATGGAATTTCACAAGAGTTTTACCAAGTCTCCAAGAAACAAATGATCGCAAACTAGCATAGAATATTTTGAAAGGAGTGATTTATCTCATTTAGTGAGATCAGTAACATGTATAGTCAAGAAAAATAGAAAAAAAATGACAACTCATTTATAAAAATATTTTCAATAATCCTTAAATTATAATTTTGGCAAATTCAGGCAGAATTTATCCCAGGAATAATAACATTAATGAAATCAGAGCATCTACTAATATAATATGCCATATTAAAAGATAAAAATATCATTACTATGATTTTTTTTAAGTCTTTAATGAAATTCAACACTCATTCATGAGACAACATTGTCACAAACCAGACCAGTAGGAAACTATTTTGATCAGAGAAGTGGTATCTATCAAAGACTAAAGCAAACATTGCTCTTAATCGTAAGACTTTTAAATTCTTTCCATTAAAGTTAAGCATAAGACAAGCAAAATCACTGTCTTCTGTTCATAATTGTCTTGGAGATCCTACCAAATGCAATGATTCAAGAAATAGAAAACAGAAATATATAAGAATTGAATGAAAGAGATGAAACTAACCTTATCTGTAGATGTTGACTACATAAAAACATTCGAAAGAATCTCAGAGAAACTATTAAAATAAGAGAGTTCAGTAATTATAGTTTCAAAACCAATCTGAAAAATGGAGAATTCTCCAAAATCCTGTGATAATGTATTATAAAACAAAAAAAGATCCAATTTACAGTAGCAACAAAAACAAAATGCCTAGAAATAAACCTAATAAAAGAATTTATTTAATGTCTCTTTGGACCTTAGTCAAAGATCATACTTAGGAGTCATAAAATTAAAATATGCACCAACTAATCTATAAACACAATATCACTTGAATCAAAATCTCAAACTTTTAAAGAAGATCAAAGGCCCCAGAGTAGTCCAGAAATTTTTGAAATGAAAAAGGTAGAAGGACTTGTTCTGCTAGGTCAAAGTGGCATGGTGATGTAACAGTCATCAAAACCATAGATAATGCTATAGGAAGAGACAAAAGATAAAGATAATTATATATTCAGGTCAGAAATACATCCATGTCAAGCTAGAGCATAATGTATTACAGAAGATTGTCACACATCAGTGGGGCAAGGAGAAGCTGCTCCGAGACCACTCGCTGTCTATTTGAAATTAAAATAGATGCCTATTTGATGCCACACCCAAAATTAAATATGGTCTCCCCTCAGTATCAATGGGGAATTGGTCAGGATCCCCTGAGGATACCCAAATCTGCAAATGATCAAGTCTCTTACATAAAATGGCATAATATTTGTATATAACTTACCCACATTCTTCCATATACTTTAAATCATCTCTAGATTACTTATGGTTCCTAATACAATGTAAATGGCTATTATACTGAATTGTTTAGGGAACGAAGACATTTTTCAAAAAGTCTGTACGTAAGTGAAGGGTCATATGTTTTCTCTCGTATGTGGAAAGCTAAGGAGTAATCGGGATACAAGAAGGACTTTAGAAAATGGAGGAGAAACCCTAGTGGAGCGATGGAGGGGTCTAGAGGAGGCTGGAGTTGGGGGGGGAAGGGAGAAGGGAAGGGAGAAGGGAGAAGGGAGAAGGGAGTTGGAGGAGAAACCCTAGTGGAGCGATGGAGGGGTCTAGAGGAAGGGAAGGGTCTAGAGGAAGGGGGTCTAGAGGAAGGGAGAAGGGAGAAGGGAGAAGGGGAAGGGAGAAGGGAAGGGAGAAGGGAGAAGGGGGAAGGGAGTTGGAGGAGAAACCCTAGTGGAGCGATGGAGGGGTCTAGAGGAGGTTGGAGTTGGGGGGGGAAGGGAGAATCACTGTAGCTGAAGTTATGTATGTACATGAAATTACCAATGCCAATCTCAAATCATGTATGGGGAAAGGGAGGGATCGAGGAGGGAGCCAAGAGAAGCTCACCAAGTGCTGTGTGCATGCATGCCCCATCTCTCTGAAGTACATAATGATGTGAGATTACAACACACCAATAAAGTTTTTTTTTTTTTTGCAGTACCGGGGATTGAACGCAGGGGCGTTCTACCTCTGCGCTACACCCCCGGCCCTATTTTTTTATACTTTATTTTGAAACCGGGTCTCACGAAGTTGTGGAGGGCCTCACTAAGTAGAGAGAGAGAGAGAGAGAGAGAGACAGGGGGAGAGAGAGAGCTGAGGCTGGCCGCGAACCCGGATCCTCCGGTCTCTGCCTCCCAAAGTACTGGGATTACAAGCATGCGCCACCACGCCCGGCTGTATTTTTTTTTAAGTCTGTAAATGTTCAGTGCAGATGCAATTTTTCCCCTGGGTATTTTCAATAGGGCAGTTGGTTGAATCCATGAATGTGGAAATCGTGGACATGGAGGACTGACTGTACCAGGCAGATTAAAGATTTAATATGATAAACAAAACTCTAAATTTTTCATGAAAATATGGCATACATTTTGGTTGGAGAGATATTTTTAAGTAGACCTAAAAAGCACGAATCATAAAAAATGATAAATTAGACTATATTAGAATCTAAGACTTCTTTTCAACAAAGACACCATGGTAAAAGTAAAAGGCCACGTCACAGATTAGTATCTTAACACATATAAATGATACAGGATCTCTATATGGGATAATGGTTATAACAAAAGAAAACAACAACCCTGCAGAACAAATGAGTAAAGGATATGAACCAGCTATCACAGAAGAAATAACAATTAACAGCCTACTCATTTCATAACTTAAGACTGGTAAAAGGTAAAAATTTTGTCAAAAGCAAGAATTCCCAAGGATGTAAAGAAAAGTAAATTCTCATACACTGCTGGTAGGTAGGGAAACTGACACAACTACTGTGGAGAGTGAGTTGCACAGTCTAGTGAGGCTGGGAATGAGGAGCCCTCTGTAGATCAGTAATTCCATTCCTGGACATATTCCCTAGATCAGCCAGCACTTCTGTTCAAAGCTCCCCCTGCACATGTACACACACACACACACACACACACACACACACACACACACACACACGAGTCATCACAAACTACTGAAAATAGCACAAAATTAGAAAAAAGTAATCATTCATCAGAAATGGGTAAATAAATTATGAGAGGGAGGACTGCTCAATAGATTCATCACTAGAGCTAAATGTATCTGTGGGACTATGTCCCCAATAAATAACAATGGGTGGTAAAAGCAAATTGCATACTACTACACACAGCAAGTACCATTTTTATTAAGTTTGAAAATGTGCAAAACAATACCAAATGCTGTTTATGGACACGTATGCCTGTAGAAAAGGCATGAAAACCTATATAGAAATAATAAACACCAAGTTTGGGAAAACTTTTATTTCTAGGGTTGGTGAGCAGTTATAAGTTTTTAAAACAACAATACTGGTAATGTACCAGTTATTGTGTTGGGTGATGAGTTTATGAAATTTTATTAAATAATTTGGCCTCACAGTTTACATATACATGACATATAATCTTTTGTGCATATCAAATTAACACAAAATACAAAAGTTTAAAGATTTAATAAAAGAAACCACCTCTGAAATTGAGAAAAATAAATCCTCAGATGTAAAATAGACCTCATGTCTTGGGGGAAAGTGATACAGCCCAACAACTTAAAAGATGGTTAGGGTAGAGAACTCAAGCATTCTCCAAAAAACCCAGGCTCAAGGAGGAAAACGTGAGATGACCTTATGTTTCTCCACATTGGGGAAAAAGACCAAGGAGCCAAGTCCAACAGCTCAAGAAAGTTAGATCTAGAAGATGGCACACTTGTAATCCCAGTACTTGGGAGGCGGAGACCGGAGGATCCGGGTTCGCGGCCTGCCTCAGCTACTTAGTGAGGCCCTCTGCAACTTCGTGAGACCCGGTTTCAAAATAAAGGATAAAAAATAGGGCCGGGGGTATAGCTCGGAGGTAAAACGCCCCTGGGTTCAATCCCCAGTGCCGCAAAAAAAGGACAAAACAAAAACCCTCTGGGGATGGCGTATCCAGGACCCCTTCCTGAGGATACTTCCGGATCCAGCTGACGGAGAGGTAAACAAAGAAGCGCGGTAGGTGTGAAGGGACTCGGGTGAGGCACGAAGCACAGTTACAGAAAGAACCACGACCATGCAATAGCGTAAGTATGATTACAGGGGCTAACAATCTGGGCTATATAAAATAATGATATGAGAAAATACAGGGAAGTTCAGGGACAAATAAGAGAAAATATAAAGATGTTACTAATTTCTTCACTTTAAGAGTTGATGGATGATACTACGTTTGGCAAAATGTTAATGTGTAAATTGAGGGATGAGTACAGGGATGTTCTTTATGTCATTATCCATTTTATTAAATATTTCAAGCTGGGCGTGGTGGCACACGCTTGTAATCCCAGTACTCGGGAGGCTGAGACTGGAAGATCCAGGTTCGCGGCCAGCCTCAGCTACTGAGTGAGGCCCTCTGCAACTTAGTGAGACCCTGTTTCAAAATAAAGAATAAAAACTAGGGCTGGGGGTGTAGCTCAGAGGGAAAATGCCCCTGGGTTCAATCCCCAGTACCGCAATAAATAAATAAATAAATAATAAATAAATAAATAAATAAATATTTTAACACAAATGTATTATTTTTAAGAATCAATTAGCTGGGCATGGTGGCACACACCTGTAATCCTAGTACTTGGGAGGCTGAGCCAGGAGGATCACAGGTTCGAGGGCAGCCTCAGCAACGTAGAGAGACACTGAGCAACCTAGTGAGACTCTGTTTCAAAACAAAAAATAAAAAGGGCTGGGAATGTAGCTCAGAAGAAGAATGCCCCTAGGTTCAATCCCCAGTACCCTCCCCGCAGTGAGTCAATTAAATTCACAAATGACTAAAGCAATATAAGACTCAAGTACCAAAGAGTATAACAATTTGCTTTTTTAAAAAGTAGAGCCAAGCAGAGTGTGGTGGTGAATGCCTGTAATCCCAGTACTTGGGAGGCTGAGACAGGAGGACTGCAGGTTCAAGGACAGTCTCAGTTGCTGGGGATCACATGTTCAAGGGCAGCCTCAGCCTCAGTGAGGCCCTGTTTCAAAATAAAAAATATAAAGAGTTTGGGGCGGTTCAATCCCCAGTATGAGAGAGAGAGAGGAGAGAGAGAGAGAGAGAAAGGGAGGGAAGGAGGGAAAAGAAAAGGTAGAGCCAGCTAACCGCAAGGTGACAGAATCATTGTCTCTTGTGCTTTCCACTGTACTCTCCTGAATGGGAAGGAAAGGGGCAGAATTACAAGTAGCTTGCTTAGAATTCTGCATAACCCTGGATACACCCCTGTGAGCGTGTGAGGCATGTGAAAGACATCTGTGTTGCAGCAGAAAACAAGTTGAGAGCCACTGAATCAGAGCATTCAAAGCAAAGAATGAATGCAAACTGGCTCTTACCACCAAAAACCATGTTCACAGGAAGAAGGGACATGGACAAAGACACCAAAATAAACCAGCAGACAATGATGCAAAACAAATTCAAAGTCACCATTTGGCCAATAATTCCAAACTGCAGACCCACCAAATCTTTTCAACTTCTAATAACTAAGAGCAACACGGATGGGTTGGGTTTTGAGCTCCTCCATTCTCTCGGGGTCCTCTGGAAAAAAGGCACAAAGAAATAAATAAAATGCCCAAACAATAGGTCCCCGGAAAAAAAGACATTAAGATTAGAGTCAGGAAAATTCACGGTGATGCCATGTGGGAAGATTATACAAGACTCTGAATCTTAAAGAGGGGTCATTTTATTTACTTTAATTCACACTTGAGAATATAAGAAAAAACTGGGTGGAGCACTCCTATTATCTCAGTACTTGGGAGGCAGAGACAGGAGGATTGCAGGTTTGAGGATGGCCTCAGCAAGTCATGAGACTCTCAGCAAGCCAGTGAGACCCTGTTTCAAAACAAAAAATAAAAAAGGCTGAGGGTGTAGGTCGGAGGTAGAATGCCCCTGGATTCAATCCCCAGTACTTCAAAAAAAAAAAAAAAAAAGAAACGAAAAAAGATAAAACTGTTAACAAAAAAACACATGGCCAGATTACATGAAGCATCTCCTTCTTACCACTGCTCTGCTGAGGCCAGCGTGAAGGCCTAGAACCAGCACGAGACAAGCAAGATCCGGGCACAGGTCCAGAAGCTGAATATTCTAACCATTGTATTTCATTCAGGAATAAAATTATAAATAGTCATAAACAATCTTATACACTTATACAAAGAAAGTTTAGCCTTAAAGAAAAAACAGAAAGAGAAGAAATTTCCACTCCCTTAAATGCTAACATATCTCCTTTCAAAACACAACTTGTTTTTGGGCTCACATGATACAGGCTTTGTCTTCCGGCCTTTCTCAGTGATGGTGTTTTTCCAAGGTGTGTCGTTCTTAATCCATACAGGTGATTCATCGGAGTCTCCTTAGAACTAGATATTAACAGGAAGGACATTTTTAGGCCCTTCCCAGTGTTTTAACCTTAGAAAGGTGCATGGGTGGGGTAGAACTAAGCAAAGATCACTTAAATCAGAAACTGGAATTGAACACTGCATGTGGTAATACACCGTCAGAAGACAGCCTACTGATTAATTATTTCTTCTTCTTTTTTTTTTATTTGTAGTACTGGGGATTGAATCCAGGGTCTTACACATGCTAAGCAAGTGCTCGACCACGGAGCTACATTCCCAGCCCTTTTTACTTTTTTGCAGTACTGGGGATCCAATCCAGGACCTCACACATGCTAGGCAAGTGCTTTACCACTAAGCCATATCCCCACAGAACCAGATTAGCCTCATTAAACATGTAAATAAAATCGTTATCTTTAACTTGGATGAATAAAGTCAATTGTCCTCGTATTAACCATTTCTCTATGAGTGCAAAGAAAATAGAAGGAGCCATTAAGGCCAGTCCAGGCATACCCCACCATGGCTAAAACTATTCCCCTTTTAAATTCTCTCCTTGGTCCCAACCTGGCCCCTTGGTCTTTTTGTTAGTACAAAAAGTAAGTTGAGAAGAGGAGACATTGTAGTAGAGCAAGAAAGTACAAAAGGACTCTGAGAAAATTAGGAAGAGCCTCAGAGAAGAATAAATGGTATCAAACATTTCATATAGCTTGTTTGAAAGATCTCCTTTCTGTACTTAGAATCAAATACATAATAATTTTAAGAAAGGAAAGATAACTTTATATTACTTATCTTTCCTTAAAATGTTTAAGGCATATTTTTAAAAATCATCCTTTGTAATTTAAGGACCAAGGGAAAAAATGAAAAGACGGTCTGAGCTAGCATTATTCCAACTGAATCTTGTATGTTTCAGCTGTAGAATTCATAAGGAAAGACGCTGGTGGGTGGCTGATTCCTCTGGGATAGCACCAACTCTAGTGTCTTGATTTGGCTGCATGAGTGGACCAACTAAAACTCACGAACAAGTCAAGAAGGGAGACCGGCCCCACGCTGAGCCCCCTGGCTTATGTGAAGTCTAGTGGGATCCATACTTGAAAGTGTGCAGGGTGCTGCTGTGCTCCTGTTGACCGAGGTGAGGCATCTAGCAAATACCTGAGTGGCCTGTATCTATGTGGCAGGTTCCTTTGGGAAAACTAGAATAACCCCGTGGACATGTGCAAGAAATCATTCTACACACCTAGGGAAGAAAAGTTCATGAAATGACATCCAAACTATCTAATCCCATAACAGTAGAAAATGGCTATATGATTTTAAGTGATATGTCCGTTGGGACATATATTTGGGTTATGTATTATACTCCTACTCAGGCTAGACAAATTGTCATTTGTTTAATGTGTCAACTGGAAGGGACAGCCTTACCCAATATTGTGGCTTAAGGGAAGTATCACCAATGACTCCTCAATGAAAAGAACAGAATTGGGAACTGAAAAAAGCATATTTTTGTGTATTTTAGCTATATTAAGAAATAAAGTTACTTTGCTAAAAAAAATTGAACGTATTTTTTGAAGTATTAATCATCAAATGTCAGAGCGGGAAGGTCCAGACAACTATCCCACTACTGCACAAAGAAGGAAGCAGAAGTCCGGGCGGCTGAGAGGCTTGCTCAGAGTTTGTGGCTTTTGGGGAATCAGGACTATGCGTTTCCTGAGGCACCATACCCAAAACCCAGATGGCTAAAACCAGCAGACATTTACTGCCTCGATCCTGGAGGCCAGAGGTCTGAAATCCAGTTGTTGGCACAGTTGGTCCCCTCAGAAGGCTGTGAGGGAAAATCTATCCCATGCCTCTCTAGCTTCCGGGAGCCTCGGTGTTCCCTGGCTTGTGCACGGCATTCCCACTGTGTCTTCACATCATCTTCCTCTGTGCGTATGTGTTTCTGTGCCCAAATTTCCCCTTTTTTAAGAACTTGAGTCATGTTGGATTAGGGCCCACCCTAATGACCTCATTTACCACTTTTCAGACCCCATTTTAAACTATGCTCATAGCCGGGTGTGGTGGTGCATGCCTGTAATCTCAGTACTTTACCAAGTACTGAGATAGGAGGATCACAGGTTCGAAGCCAGCCTCAGCTACTTAGTGAGGCCCTCCGCAACTTAGTGAGACCCTGTTTCTAAATAAGAAATAAAATTGGGCTGGGGGTATAACTTGGAGGTAGAATCCCTCTGGGTTCAATCCCCAGTACCAAAAAAATAAATAAATAAATAAACTATGCTCCTATTTTGAAGTACTAAAGGTAAGAATGTCAACATAGCATTTTAGGAGAATATAATTCAACCCATAACAAGGATCATGAGCAGAACTCTGCTCAGGGCTGGGCAGAACCCAGCTTTCCCAGTTCATGCCAGTGGCCTCTCTCATTCATTTCTCTGCTATTGGGACACTGTGGGGTCCACAGATGACAGGCCCACTTAAACAGTCAGACATGACTTCAGCCCATAACTTCATATCTTGAGAAAGACAATGAATGAAACATTCAACCACCAGCAAAGGAAAACCATCATCCCATTTGGTCGTGAACGGTCATCAATTTTTTTGCTGGTGGTGGTGGTTTTATTTTATCCTTTTTTTTTTTTTTTTTGGTGGTACTGGGAATTAAACTCAGAGTCATTCTACCTCTGAGCTACACCCTTAACCCGATTTTTTAAAATTTCTTACTTGAAAACAGAGTCTTGCTATGTTGCTGAGAGCCTCACTAAACTGCTGAGGCTGGCTTTGAACCTGCGATCCTCCTGTCTCAGCCTCCTAAGTACTGGGATTAGAGGCATGTGCTACCACACCCAACTTCACCAATGTATATTAACTTCCTCTTTTACACAAAATGTCCAAAATATTCCTGCAATAAGTTTATTTTCATCTCTAAAATGTCTAGTATTCAGAGGAGGAGAGTATGTGGAAATAAGACTGTGGAGGAACAAAAATCGACACCCCATTGTACCTGAAGCTGCCCTCTCTTAGCCCGCCTAGAGAAGCCAACTCAGGTGCGGAGTTTCCTTGGGGAGAACAAAGCTCAAGGGCCTCGATTTCCACCAGGCCTCAGTGTCTCCGCCACCTGGTTGATGCATCAAGCGCGGTCAGAGGCACAGAGGCCCGCGGCTTGGTGGCTCGGCGGCTCGCTCGGCTTCGTGGCATTTTGCAGAAGCCTCTGTTCAAACTGTTCAATCATCACTCGCCCTGCTGCCTAAGTATTCTTGAGTCTGAAGATCATTGTCATATTGTCTCACTATTTTCCATTATAAATTAATGACATCTGTAATACTGAGTCATAAAAAGTCTATCCAAAGAACTGTATTAAAAATTACATGGAACTGATTTCTCTAAGTGGCCTCTTGACAAACACATTACCCACCCTTTTCCATTAAGGAGGCCTTTCGAATCTTGATCTACAGCTGGCCTTGGAAAATTGGGAATTATGTTTTACTGCATAAGATCTAACAAGTTATTATAGTTCAAAAAAATGAACAAATAAGAGCTGAGTAGGATTAGACTGGATGCTGGTTCTGTTGTTTTTCTTTTTAACCCTGGAAGAGCTACTGCCTTAAGGAATCGTTTTCTACAGAGAGCAGAAACATGTGGAGCTGGAAGGACATGTGAGCTACTCTAACCCAACCCTCTATTTACTGAGTGGGAAAGGACTCTGTGGATTAGAATCAATTGATCAAGGGAACGAACAATCAACACTTACTTACATCCTTTCTGACTACTGGAAAGAAACAAAGCAAGTCTGAATGGAGAGATACAAATATTACTTTGTTCTAATAGGAGCCTGTTCTTTCAGACTAGAATCCTTTCAAAAAGGCAATTTTTAAATGTTCTTAAGAAATTCTAGGGTTGAAAGGTTAATGCAGCTAACTTGATTTCAAGTCGTATTTAAGGAACTATTAATTACCTTAAGCAGGGCATAGTGGCACATGCCTGTAATCCCAGTACTTGGCTCAGACAGGAGGATCACAGGTTCACAGCCAGCCCCAGCAACTTAGTGAGGCCCTCTGCAACTTAGCAAGACCCTATTCCCCCCCCCCCAAATAAAATAGGGCTGAGGATGAAGCTCAGAGGAAGAATGCCCCTGGGTTCAAACCCCAGCACAGTAATAATAATAATAATAATAATAATGATAATGATAATTACCTTAGACTTTAACAGTTTTGTAAACAGGGATGTTGAGCTCCCTTGGCTATATGACCTGTCTTATCATTTATCCCAGCAATGATGTAAACAATACTGAGCTATTTTATGGATCACTGTTCCTATATATATTCACTCTATTACCAAATTCATCCAAATCTATGACCTAAACACTTGTGTCCATATACATCAGCCCCAAGCTTCTTTCTGCTCTGTGTGTAGGGAGTAACATTTTTACTGGGATGTTGTAAGGATTAAAAGAAAACTTAAAGAAAAGTGCCTGGGTTACAAAGCCTTCAGTTCTAGATTCTCAGCAGAAAGCTGTGCCTTCTCTTCCTCTACACTCCAGCAGTATTAAATGTTTACCCATCTGTCTACTGAAAGGCTGACTGATGGGGACCTTGCCATATGTCATTTTGTATATCACTAATTCATCACCAGAGCAGTGAGTCCCAGATAAATTCTTCTTGAATAAGTAAGTCAAACTCCTGGCTAAAAGAAGTGGAGATCATTTCTAAATTCCTTCATGGACCCTGTATCTACCTTTATAAAGACTGTTAAGATTTGACTCTTCTAGACTCTATTTTGCTATTAAATGAATTGATAAAAAGCTATCTCACAGTAGGCGAGGAAAAATTCTTTCCCTCACCGAACCTTAGGTCCATTACTGAGGCCCCTATAACAAAAGATAGATTAAGAAGAGAAAAGCATACATGTTTATTTAATATTAGTTTTAGGTGACATGGGAGCATTCATAAGGAAATGAAGACCTGAACAAAGAAGTAAACCTGTATATTTCTTATGCCAGGTTTGATGTAGATAGATAGGCTTGATGTGGATAGTCTTATTGAAGTATAACTGGATAAAAAAGTATGATCTAATGATAATAACTTGGAGTAAGCATAGCAAGGCGTGTTTGTTCAGATTTTTCTCTGTGACCCTTTGTCCTCAGAGATAAAGACGTTCCTTTACTAACGGGATAGGGAGGGCACTTCTCCAATAAGAGCCTTACGACCTGCTTCAGGAAAAGGTCAGGAACTTTCCTGGGCTTTCTGACCTGTCGTGGGGAGAAGGGCAGGGGAAGGTGAGTGAGCTGGCTGCTCCTGCTGGCTTCACACATGCCAAGGTGCCATATTTTGGGGCAGCATGTCCTGAACCCCATCAGGACTGTAGAATCTTCTTGGGAAAGCATTACATTAAAATGCTTTTCCTTTTTGCTTCTGGTTGCTTTTATAGTCCAGAAGTAATTAAAACTCAGCTTGTGTTTTTGCAACACTCAGGTAGGGCTTTTTCATTTACATGTCACTCAGTTAAAATGCTATAGAATTTTCTTCATAATCACTTTGCTTGCTAGTAAAGCTAAAGGGAACAAACTAACTCATTCCATGTTAATCATAAAATGATTTCCTTGGTGTTACTTATCCATAGCAATAAAGTAATAAACAAACATGAAGAGTGAATGGTTGGGACTAATGAGTAATTATCACCCTGAAAACTCTTACTAAGACCTCTAACTCTGAAAAAAAGCACAGTGCACAAATACGGTTTTTTCTAAAAACAGCTTTGGGCTCAGGGTGTAACTCAGCAGTAGAATATGTGCTTAGCATATGGGAGACTCTGGGTTGGAGCTCCAGCACTGCAAAAATAAATAAATAAATAATAAAAGCTTTATTGGGATAAATTTGCATATCATCAAATTCACCTGTTTTAAGTTTTCAGTTTGATGAGTTTTAGTAAATTTATACAATCGTGCAACTGTCACCATGATCCAGCTTTAGAGCACTTCTATCACTCCCTAAAAGTTCTCTCTGCCCATGTGCCCACTCTTGTAAATGTGCTTTTCTTTCCTTCTGTGAAGTACAGGAAATAGCTATTTAGGAGGCAGAGTTAACCACATCTAGCCCGGCCCTACCTTTCCCCAACAAGGCACAAATTCTGATACAGGAGCTCTACCACAACCTCAGAAGAGAGTAGGACTCATGAAGGCTGACAATTATTATCCCGTATTGGGGGGAAGAAATCAAGCTCCCACAGATGGGCGAAGCGGTCTGATCCATCTGACTGTTGTGCAATACTCCAACACAAGACTTCCCTTCAAATTAAATTCAGAAATCTAAGGAACACTGCTATCTTTAGAAACTAAGATGCCCCAAATTAAAGGCTTCAATGTCTGCTCTTATGCATGGGAAAACTCACATTAATGTCCTAGTAAGATCTCTTATTATACTTCTAATATATTTCTTAGAAGACTGAAGGAGAAGATAAGACTCATTTTTGGCTTTGCAGAAGAGAATTACTGACAGCACTGAAATCTGGAATATCCTGCTTAAACACATAAGTATTAGTGGTACGTGGTACCATTCCCTTTTTTAAAACCAGCATTCAGCTTGAGTATTACTTAATTTAAAATTGTCCACAATGTTGAAGATGGGTGATGGGAACATCAATGTTCATTATATTCTTTCTCTTTAATAGTTTTAAATTCTTCATAAGATGCCGGGCGTGGTGGCGCATGCTTGTAATCCCAGTACTTTGGGAGGCGGAGACCGGAGGATCCGGGTTCGCGGCCAACCTCAGCGCACGTGCGCGCGATCTCTCTCTCTCTCCTCTCTCCTCTTCTCTCTCTCTTTCTCTACCTAGTGAGGCCCTCTGCAACTTCGTGAGACCCGGTTTCAAAATAAAGCATAAAAAAATAGGGCCGGGGGTGTAGCACGGAGGTAGAACACCCCTGGGTTCAACCCCCAGTACTGCAAAAAAATAAATAAATAAATAAAAATAAATAAATAAATAAATTCTTCATAAGACGTTTTCTTTAAAATCAACACACAAGCCAGGTGGGGGTGGCGCACATTTGTGATCCCAGTACTTGGGAGGCTGAGACAGGAGGATCACAGGTTCGCAGCCAGCCTCAGCTACTTAGTAAGACCCTCCACAACTTAGTGAGACCCTGCTTCAAAAATAAAGAATAAAAAATAGGGCTGGGGGTGTACCTCTGAAGTAGAATGCCCTTGGGTTCAATCCCCAGTACTGCAAAAAAAAAAAAAAATCAACACACATAAACACACCTCATAGTCCCTGCAGTGAGAGCCTGATTCATGTAAGTTTTACAGAAGGCACCCTTCTCTGGATAATTTTAACTTTTCCTAAAAAAAAACCACGCTGGTCATCAACCTAGTGAGGGGGCAGCAGCTCAAGAATGCACTGTCATGGCAGATGGACAGTCAGTCATTACAGGAAGTGAAGCAGATGTGAGCAGCATCAGCACTGATACAGCAATATCTGATTCCATGGGGCAACCTTTTAAAAAGGAAGCATTTCATAAGCAGCTGGAAGACTGCACAGCGGCTAGCAGCACAACTTGGTGACAACTCAAAGTAGTAAAGCTACAATGCATTTTCTACCATTTCACTCTGGAGGAAGGACTCACGGAATGCTGAGTCAAAAGCAAATATGCAGGCTCATAACTGACTAGGGGACTCTTTGAAGTGAATTCAATAATTCGGAATTTAAGATTTAAGACCAGATGCATGCTACTGAAGACTGAGTCCTCTCCTAATTCACAGTGTCATCTACATTCAGAAACTTTAGTAGGATGAAAGCCTCTTTGATACTTTTCTTGATTTTTTTCAATATTTTGGTTTAATTACCATTGCATATACATACTGAGGGATATGAACCACCTTAAAAATGCCTCAACAGTCAATAATAAAGCAAGTTGCAAACTAAGTAAAGCAGTAATTATGACTGTGCTCATCCCAGTAACCAAGAGAACCTTCTCAAGGGTCAGATTACTCCAGCTACCTCTGGGATGCCCCTGAGGCCTCTCTAAAACTTTAAGCACTCATTATCATGTTCTGTAAGAAGGCCTATCTATGGAATTGCCAAGAAGAAACTTTATAGTAAAGTCTCTAAACCATGAAGTACTATTGTATAATTTCTGAAGGAATTTGCACCGTTTTCAGATAACTGCCACGCCCAGGGTGGGCACGGGCAGGTATGTATGTACGAAGTGACTGCTCCTGTGCCATAGTTAATGGAGCACAGGTAGACACCTGCCCAAACTCACCTGCAGCAGTTTGCTATGGGGCAGAAAGCACAGCACTGCTGTAGGACACACCGCTTGGGAGATAAGGGCCCACCGTGTTCTACACTGTGCACAGAGGAGCAGAGGTTGGCAAGGGGAAGTAACAAAGAAGATGCACAGACTGGGATCCTGTTTCTCCAAGAGAGGCCCACGTTGGAGCTATCTGGGGGCAGGGCCATGGGCAGTCCAAAGCTGTCCCCAGGCTGTCACAAAGCCCAACAGTACCCTTATGTTGGTGCGCTCTCAGTCACTCATGGTCCCTGTCATGAAATACCCTCTCTCAGGTCAAGGTGAGTTTGTGTGGGTTTGTTACTTCCTTCCAAAGAGCCATGAATAGCAGTTACACCAGCCCAGTCCAGTTCTTAGGCCTCTAAGTAAGACACTAAGTTCTCCTGGGCAACTTTTGAGATCCTCTCCTTCCGCCCTGCAGGACCTGGACCACAGCAGGGCTTCTCAGTGTGCTTCAGGACCCCCTCCATGCAGGGCCTCAGGACACCAGCCTGATGGCCGCTGAGCTGCTCAGGCCACAGCAAGCACAGGGTTCTGGCCCTGGCCCTCCACAGAATGCAGAACTCCCAGGGAACACTGCTCCGCCGGGCCCTGGCTCCGCCTGGGTACACAGTCCTGCATATGAAGAGCAGCTTCATGTGAGCTGCTCCACGTGTTTATCCAAAGATGGCTAGAGACAAGAGGGTGAGGAGCACCACTAAGGCTGGAGGAGCACCACTCAGGCCGGAGGACGGAGGAGCAGGAAGCTTGGAGAAGACTGCCTCCCACTGGCTATGGCGTGAAGCCACAGCTCCCTGGGGAAAGCAAAGGCTGCCAGTCCTGTATGCCGGCGCCTGCAAGGGGATGAGCTAAGTTATGGCTGACAGCGCAGAGGCCAGAGTCATCCCAGAGAGCACCCCACCACCTCTGAATCAGCAGGTCTCGAAGAGGGATACACGGCTTTTCGCTTGAGAGTTGGGCTTAAAAAGGAAGTGAATGAGGCGAGGCAGTCAGAGGATGTGGAGAGGCTCTGGACCTGCCTAGGTTTTGGCCCAGGCCCCTGCCACCCACTGGCCTTCCTTTTGGGGCTAACCATGGTCCTTATTTGACCACAAATGAAAAAAAGAAAAAGGAAAAACTCCACGTGGAGACTTAACACAGGATATCCATATCTGAAATAAAGAGAGAAGTGGGGGTCCTGAGAGAGAATGAGTCTTCAAAGCAAACTCCAACAAAGACACTGCCTGGGACTCATTAAATGGCATTGATGATTCCCACAAATGTTCAGCCTTTACATATACCTGCAGGATTATGATCTAGGATGTATCAACACTTCAGACTAAAGCCTATCTTCTTTAGAATCAAGTTTGTAAGAAGCATCTTCAGGCTTTGCTTAAGTCTTCACTTGCTTGACAATTAACAATACAGTTAGACCAGCAAAACAGCCACAAGATTTGAAAAAGAACCAATCAGAACTCTGGTAGCTTTAAAAGAAATTACAAGTCAAACTGCTTCATGAAGCACCCTGGCAGAAAAATATCACAATGATTACTATTTATTACTAATGATGATGATGAGCATTATTGATAATGCCTAATATTTACTAAAACGGTTATCTGGTACTGTGCTAAACACTTTAAATGCATCATTTCATTTGATCTTCATAGTAAAGATGATAAAAATTCTGCAATTAGTGCAGGAGGTGCTAATACTGCTGACACAGAGAGCACACTTTGAGAACCAGTGCTTTAGTGACTACATTCTTTCTTTTCTCCTACTCCCCAAAGTCGCTGAGCTTTCTGACACAGGTAGTTCTGACCAGGTGGCATGGGAGTAAATGTATGTGGCCCCAGTGTCACCTATGAGACTTACCCACAGGCTGACTGCTACCACTGTCCAAGATAACTAGGCTGAATGCTGGCCACCCCACATAGCGGTTCTTTCTTCTAGACAAAAGTTACCTGAAATGCCACATAACTCTGCTGTTCACAGACCAAAATGCATTTTCAAACTATGCAAGCATTTTTAAACTCACTTTCTTTGTTTTATTTGTTTGTTTGTTTGTGGTGCTGGGGATTGCCCAGGGGCATTCTACCTCAGAGCTACACCCCCAGCCCTTTATTTTTTTTTGTTTTGAACCAGGGTCTTGCTAGGTTGATGAGTGTTTCACCACTTGCTGAGGCTGTCCTCAAGCCTGCGATCTTCCTGTATCAGCCTCCCAAGTACTGGGATTATAGGTGTGTTTCACCACGCCCAGCTCTAAGCGCTCACTTTCTTTTCTTTTCTTTTTTTTTTTGCAATACTGGGGATTGAACCCAGAGGCATTCTACCTCCGCGCTATACCCCCGGCCCTATTTTTTATACTTTATTTTGAAACTGGGTCTCATGAAGTTGCGGAGGGCCTCACTAAGTAGAGAGAGAGAGAGAGAGCTGAGGCTGGCTGTGAACCCAGATCCTCCGGTTTCCGCCTCCCAAAGTACTGGGATTACAAGCGTGCGCCACCACGCCCGGCTTCTTTTTTTTTTTTTTTTTTTTTTG
>PVJS01009418.1:0-15033 GCA_004027185.1 Glis glis
AGAGAGAGAGAGAGAGAGAGAGAGACAAGGAGAGAGAGAGAGAGAGAGAGAGAGAGAGAGAGAGCGTGAGCACATGCGCACGTGCACGAGCTGAGGCTGGCAGCGAACCCGGATCCTCCGGTCTCCGCCTCCCAAAGTACTGGGATTACAAGCGTGCGCCACCACGCCCGGCTTGAAAAATATCTCCTTAAAATTTCCTTTTACTAAATTTTCCCAAAGCCTCTATTTTCTCTTATATATCTTCTTCAGAGAAACAGAGTGAATATATAATTTTTAACTATGAATAAAAAAAAGCCTTTGAACTGGGAAAGTCTGATGCTGAAAGAGGGCTACAGAGTTGGGTTTTGACAAAAGAAAGGCCAATTAATAGTTCTTGAACCTTTATCTCATCTAAATTTTTAATCTAGAGCATCATTCAATTGCCAGTGGATTACAAAATTATGGGATATACATACAATGGAATTCCACTCAACAATAAAGAACAAAATTATATCATTTGCATGAAAATGGATGTACCTGGAGAACATTATGCTAACTGAGATTAGCCAGTCACAGAAAGAGAAGGGTCATGTATTTTCTCTCATATGTAGAAGCTAAGAAGTAATCGGGATACCAGAGGGACTTCAGATAGTGGAGGAGAAACTCCAGTGGAGCCAGGGAGGTGGTCTAGGAGATGGTGGGGGCGGGGGAGAGGGAGAATCAATAAAGGAATCACTTCCATCGACATTATGTACATATGTGAGAATACCAATGTCAGTCTCAATACCCTGTATGGGAAAGGGTGGGGGGGTAGGAAGGGACCAGGGGAAAGCCTACTAAGTGCTGTGTGCATGTATGTCACTATCACTATGAACTGCATCATGATGTGACACTATAATGAACTAATACAAGTATAAAACATTTTTAAAAAGTACCAGAAGCTAAAACCATAATCCCAGGAGTAAGTCTTTCATCAAAGATATTAATGCAAAGTAAATTAAACTTTAGAGCAAAAGTGAAACAGAATAGATCTATTTTTTAGGAACTCCTGTAATTTTCTGGGGTAGTCAAAATGCACATGGCATAGGATAAATATGGAAGACCTTTTCTGCCTTAGATGTATCAAGGAATAACAATGAACTGTATTTATATTTCAAACTTTTTTTTGTTGTTTTTGTTTTTGCTTTTGTTTGGTACTGGGGATTGAACCCAGGGTTTCGTGCATGCTATGTAATTGCTCTTCCCAGGCTTTTTAATTTTTTTTTATATTGAGACAGAGTCTTGCTAAAATGCTTAGACTGGCCTCAAATTTGCAATTCTCCTGCCTCAGCCTCCCGAGTAGCTGGGATTATATGCGTGTGCCACCATGTTCAGCTTCAAAAGAAAATCTTAGATATCAACATTGCCTTTAAGAGATTTAAAATAAGTCTAGCAAATTTGGAATTGGTACTAAACTATGCATGATTTAGAACTTTAATTTCCATAAATCACCATAGAGTTGATTAATGGAATTTGTTGGCTCCTAAATATATGAACCTCTTTAGTGTGTGTGTGTGTGTGTGTGTGTGTGTGTGTGTGTGTGAAGTATTGTACCACTGTTTAGGAAATCAAATACCAAAAGAAAAAAAATTAAAAATACATTTAATGAAATATTTTCAGAGCTCTAAATCATTATCCATTTACTTAGATCTTCCTTGGTCTCCTTTTTTATAAAATTTCAAGCAACTGTCCTTTGAAATTAAATAGCTAGGCAGCTGTTTTCATCTGAATTGAATATTCAGTGAAAAAGAACAAACCACATATTTATGTGACATTGAATTGAGATAATTTTACATCTGTGTCTACATTGTTACCACCAAATTCTTCGGTGCTTGTAAATTTAGCAGCCAGAGACTGGGTGCCAGGGTTGAATAATATATTCTATATCCCTGTGTGTTATTTGATTACACTGCAGGATAACTGAGGATTTCTAGAATTGCCTTCCAGAGGATTCAACTCCACTGCAGTTCCAGCCCATCTCTAAGCTCAGAAGACATAGGTTCAAAAGCTATGAAGTTGTATGAAACACAAGAGGCCAGCATCTCATGCACTTGAACTCACAATGTCAGAGGTCAGACCCAGGGTCATGAAATCACTAACTGTGAGTTCTTTAACCCTAAAATTCGCTGGGATTTGTTATGGATGGCTTCTGCTCTTCTAAAAATCCATATATTAAAATCCTAACCCCATAGCCAGGCACAGTGGCCCATGCCTGAAATCCCAGTACTTAGGAGACTGATACAGGAAGATCTCAAGTTTGAGGACAACCTCGACAACTTAGTAAGGCCCTCAGTAACTTAGACCCTGTTTCAAAATTAAAAGATAAAAAGGTCTGGGGGTAGAGCTCAGAAGTAGAATGCCTCTGGGTTCAATCCCCAGTACAACAAAAGTAAGTAAACTTTCCCATCCTATAATACATATATAACTTAACTTTTTATAAGCCCATTTGCCCAAGACTGTCTTTAAATTTGAGTTTAGTAAAAAAAAAAAATGCTGATTTTTAGCACTCAAGGGTCACTCAAAGTTTATGAATGCCTGGATTCTCTGTCTTACACTTTGTGTAGAGCCATATTTAAGATGTAAATAATGCCTTATCTCCCACATTCAAAAGACAAAGAGCCGGATCACATGAGTATTTATCTTTTAGGAAGACAAGATATAATTGTGAATAGTTCTGTGCAAATAATAGTCAATATAAGACACATGTAAGGTGGCAACAGTTTTTCCTATCATTCACCATCAGACCATAGCCACAGTACTGAGAATTTCATTCAAAATGAGAAGACAGACATTTGCTAGTGAAAAGCAGAAAATGCCTTATTTAATATTTTCTACCTGCTAGAACTGAGGGAATTAACAATTTTTGCAGAGTGCCTGGAAGATAATTGACAGATAATATATATTATACATAGACAAAAGCAAGACCTGAGCTATCAAGCTACATATGCATGGTCTGATGACTTAACAACTCATACCACATTTTGTATTTCACATTTTTCCACATTTATCATCTCTGAAATCAGAAGCATTTACAATTATTTGTGTTTTACCATTATAAGTAGTGGCATATTTTTTTCTTGCTTAGAAGTCTCTTACAATGAATAGCAGCTTAGATTCTGTAAAATATGGTAAAAATATTACTCAATACTGAAATTTAATCAACTTGTGTTAAAAGAAAACAAGTATGTCTACCTTTTACATGGTAAATTTACCAAAAACCTACTTAGTTCTTTTAAAGTATAAACTACTTGGTTCTTCTCTTTAATAAACCATACAGTTCCAACATCATCATCTTCAAATAGCTCTAGGTGTGAGTGTTCAGTTGCTTCTCTGATTAATCAGTGACAAATTTGGATAAGAATAGAAAACCTAGGACTTCATTCAGCTGTGTTCTAACAGAATTATATATCTAGTTCCCACAATTAGGAACAGTTACTACATTAAAATACTGGGTGGTCATAGCCTCTCAATAGCCCCATTCTGAGTTCACTAAGTCCCTTGAGATTGTTCATGGGCTGATTATGACCCTATTTGCAACTGATCATCTGTTTAGCAATACTTATCATTTGATTTTACTTCTCATCCTCTATTACTTTTCTGAGTAATTGATAAGCAATCAATCAGCTCATCCTGAGTTCTTGTATTCAAGTGCCTTATAATTAGAAATGGCTCCATACAGAGAGACATTACATGCTCCACAAACCTGAAAGGAATTCATAATGACACAATTAACCTCTCTCCAGATAACTATCCCCTGGGCAATCATATTATCAGTACAGTAAGAATTATTTTGATATTTTGTTTTTCATTTAAAAAAATAGCTGACAACTCTTTTTTTTCTTTTCTTTTCTTTTTGCGGTATTGGGGATTGAACGCAGGAGCGTTCTACCTCCGTGCTACACCCCCGGCCCTATTTTTTATACTTTATTTTGAAACCGGGTCTCACGAAGTTGCGGAGGGCCTCACTAAGGAGAGAGAGAGAGAGAGAGAGAGACAGAAAGAGAAAGAGGGAGACAGGGAGAGAGAGTGAGAGAGCTGAGGCTGGCCGTGAACCGGGATCCTCCGGTCTCTGCCTCCCAAATACTGGGATTACAAGCGTGCGCCACCATGCCCGGCTTAGCTGACAACTCTTAACTAGGTTTTTTAAATTTACTATTAGGAACTGAATACCCTGTTAAATATAATTTTAGATAAATTTCAAGTCAATAATTCTTGACATTGTGTGTATTCAAAATATATACTCTACTATCCACTTATTTCACAAATATTTATTGAGTATATACCAGGTGTTAGGTATTAGAGCCATATTTGGGGGATCTCTTATGATGTTAGAGTTAAGATATTGACCTGTGCTGGGATTCCACCTGAAGATAACTGGGGAGGATTCATTTCCAAGCTCACAGTTGTTGGCAGAACTCAGTTGCTCCTAGATTATACTGAGGGGCCCGATTTTAACTGGGTTTTGGATGGAGGTATCTCTGAGTTTCTAACCACATAGGCCTCTTCACCACAGTGCTTTGTTTCATCAAAGCACACAAATAGGCAAGCCATAGAAATTTAAATAAATTAATTATGTGCATAATTAATAAATTATTAATTAATTATCTCCTAGCACGATGAAAGGTACAGTCTTTTACTATAAACACAAAAGTGGCATCCCTCAATTTTTCTATCTTGTCCATTAGAAACAAGATGTTACTCAAGCGTAGAGGTTACACTAAGCCATGAATACCAAGAGACAGGGATAGAAGGTGGTTACTTCTATACTACACCTGCATAAGCTTTCCTTCTACAAAGCTACTCCTGATTTTCAAAAACAAAGGAATAGTAGGCTCTTCCACTTCTTACACTTTAAACACATGATAGTGTCAGGATGACAATATTATTATTAACATTGATGAAATTACTGAAAAGAGTTAAATTTTCATATGCTCATCCTATTTGTTACCTGTATTTTTGCAGTTATATGTTATATTGCCTGAACACAGCCATTGTAAAATGGCCCTTTTAACTCATGTAGTTTCACTCCTATGAGTCACTGTTAGTGAATTTCCATCTTGGTGCCAAGAGCTGTAAAATAGTATTTCTCTGGTTATTTTGGTCGCTGGCAGCTTGTTCTCTAGCTAATGTCTCTGGGAGTACTTATAATTTATGTCTTCAGTACTAGATTGTCATGGTTTTGATATTAAATCCTTGATTCACATTTTTCTCTTTATATCCTTCTGGTATATAGTATATGTCAAAATGTCTATAATCCAAATTTCTTTCTTTCCTTCATAACTTACTTTTTTTATTTTTTGCCTAGATGACCAAGTGATTTTTCTTTGTTTAATGTCCAGTAATCTTATAAGATGATGTTTGACTGTTGAGCACTCTGAGTTTATATTCTCAGGTATAAATTGTGCTTTGTCACTTTCTAGTTACTGTGCTGACTCTAGGGAATTTCCTAATTTCTGACATGTCAGATATGCCCTTGCTTCTATCTCTTTTTCCTGTACCAACCCTGATGTCAGAGATGTAATGTAGCAGCTGGCAAGTTGTCATCAATTAAATTGTAGCTTAATTTTGTTATGTATGCTGCGCATGGTTTGTTGGTTTGTTTTGCAGTATACAGTTCCCCTACCTGTTTTTATGAGTGGATTCAGAGATCATTAAAATGTATGCCACCATCACCACCATTTTCACAGAATTCCTAGGTCCTTCATGGCTATTTTATTATCAGATTTTAACTAAGTTTGAGAAATCCAACTAATGCAGCTTTGGTCTTGACTCTCAAACAACTCATAGTCCATTAAATAAAGATAAATAAATGTGATGAACTTTTATTGTTTGAATGTGTCCTTGAAAAGTTCATGGATTGGAAACAATTCTCAAATATGTTAATGGCACTTGCAAGTAGAGTTTGGGGAGGTAATCAGGATTAGATGAGGTTACAGGTTAGGGTCCCCAGGATGGCTTTGGCGACTTTACAAGAAGAGGAGGAGACTTGAGCTAACATGCTTGCTCTGTGTCTTGGTGTAAAGCACTCTACCACTTTATGATGCAGCAGGACGGCTCTCACCTGATGCCAACTAGAGGCAGGCACCATGGATTTAGACTTCTCACATTCTAGAACTGTGAGCCAAATAATCTTCTGTTCTTTATAAATCACTTAGTCTCAGTCATTTTGTTACATGAAATGAACTAAGATATCAACTCTGTGGGAAAATTGGATTTATTCATTCCACAAATATGTATTGATTATCTGTTATAGGTCAGAAATCATTATGTGGGCTGAAAATTAAGCAGTGAAATAGCACAGGTCTTTTCTTTAATGAATTTTATACTGCACTGAAAGGTGTCAAGATTTATACAGAAAAGATTGGAAGAGATGGTATCAGCTATCAACCAATATTATAAAAACCGGATAGCAATTTTAGTTGAGAGTAACTGATAGAGTGGTGGGAAGCTACTTATGATTGAATGATCAGGGAAGGTTTCTCTATGAAGGGAATAGTTAAACTGAATATGGATGATGTGAAATTTGAAGGAATATTATTATGGCCCAATATATAATAATTGTGTATTATTATAAGCAAATATAAGTGTCTCAATGCTGTAAAAAAGAAAAATAAACTTGGTGCAGTGAGGAGCAGACAGAAAGTCCTATCACTTATCCCAGTGAGAAAAAAAAGTCAGAGGTAAAACATGAGACAAAGTCAGACACACAGACCATATAAGATATGGTAATGAGATTAAATTTGAACCTACATGAGATCTGTGGTGATGAATTTAAATTGAAGCCACTCATGAATATCATGGGTTGTTTCAGAAACATTCAGTTTCTCAGGTGTAGATATGGAATTGCAAAGACTGGCATGTTACCAAATTATGAGAGCCCTCGCAGAGAAGGTGACACTTGAGCAAGTTATCAGAATGCAAGTAAGGTTCCTCAGGAGATCAAAGAGGAAGAGGAAATGTTAAGGGCCTGAGAGTTGAAGGGACAAGATGGAGCAGTGCAGGCCCAGGAAGGTGTGGGGGAAATGAGAGTTAATTGCAAGAGGCTAAGATATCATGTTTAGGAGTCTGAATTTGATTCTTCAGGTTATAATGAATGAAGGTATAATTCCAAGCACCTAAGCAACATAATTATGTAAAATAATTAGGAATACCACCTTCTAATGGTATCAATTTAGATTTGGCACTGTAGTATTCTTTACAGATTTCCCGTTTACACAAACTGATTTTCTCATCCTCACACACTATATGAAGCACAGTGCCGATAACTTTGGGTTACCCAGCTATGCCTCTTATTTGATTGAATTCTAGAAAAGTTTTTCTAAGAAACATCAGATTACTTCTTAAAGATACACATCTTTTCCACAGAAGGCAGCAATTCCTCTGTTCACTGACTCCTTATTAAAGCACTTGGTGGGAAGAAAAAGCATATAAATAGATAAAAATTGTAAATTATCTAAGAATTTTTAATTGCAAAGCTCTACTGTTCCTACCAGTCTATTAATATTATTTTCTTTCATTTCAATCAACATATATTCATTTTCAGGATAGCATTTACAAAGTCGCCATGCTAAGGAAATCACAGCAACAGATATTATTGGCATTTCTATTCTACACTGCCTCTGGTACTTATTTTTCTCTTTCATATCTCTTACTGAGGACAGTTGTCTTTCTTTTTGAATGCTTAATTTCTATAATTTATCTCATTTGACAGCTTGTTTATTATATCTATTTCTGTTGTGAAGTATTCTTATTTTGGTGGCTTAAAAAAGAATTCTTGTTTGCAAAGTATTGATTGCACCGAAATATTCCCGCTCAATCAATGGCTTTTCATGTATCCTATAACAGTTTTCTTATTTAATAGACCTATACTCCAATACTGAAGTTCTCATATCCTCTTCTAATTTGACTCTAGACTCCAGATATTTGATGTTCAGAAGTATCTGGAACCTTGTTTCTCTTATTTTACATATGGTTTGAAGTCCATACCAAGTCCATATAAATGTTTGCTTGCTTTTCCAAGCAGGGCCTCATTTTCTTTCATTTAGCAAGTTAACAGAGTAGATCATTTTTATCTGACTATTCACTCTCTAGCGCTGAGAATGTCTAGGGAAGCAAAAGTTGTCAGAAAGAAAAACATACTAGTCAACTGGCCTGGCATAATATATATCACCCCCCTTTTCAACACATTTTCACTTTAACAATCTATTCTGGTCCTTCCCATTCTGTCACAGTCTGTCCAATTGTCTTTAACTTTTCTCAGAAGTTTCACCTATTTCTTTTTGTTGTGTGAGGTACTGGGGATTGAACCCAGGGGCATTTTACCTCTGAGCTACAACCCCAGCCATACTTTTTATTCTTTATTTTGAAACAGGGTCTCAGTAAGTTGCAGAGGGCCTCAATAGGTAGTCGAGGCTGGCTGCGAACCCAGATCCTCCAGTCTCAGCCTCCCAAGTACTGGGATTACAAGAGTGTGCCACCACGCCTGGATTAAAGTTTCACATGTTTAATAATTGCATGTCATCAACCTCAAAATGAAATCTTAATCACATAAAAATGCCAATCTTATACAGTCCATAGGGAAAAAAGTGTAGAAGTAAAACTACTGATGAAGAGATAGGTAAGTATTGGAAAGAGTGAGATGAGCTAAGAACTAAAGGAGAGATCGATACTGATGATGTATTTGTTTCCTAGGGCTGACAAAACCAGGTACCACACTGAGTGGCTTAAAGCAACAGAAATTTGTTCCCTGCCAGTTCTGGATGCTGCAAGTCCGAGATCAAGATGTTGGCATGGCTGTTCCTTCTGGGGTCTCCAAGGGAGGGTATTGCTCCATTCCTGTCTTTTGGCTTCTGGTAGTTGCTGGTAGTCCTTGTATGCCTTGGTTTGTAGGAACAACACTCTAATCTCTGTCTCCATCTTTATATGGCATTCTTATATGTGTCTATGGATACAAATCTTCCTCTCTCTCTTACAAAGATACCAGTCATTGAATCTCAGGCCCACCTTAATCCAGTCAAACCTCATCTTAACTTGATTACATCTACAAAAACCCGATTTTCAAATAAGGACACATCCACAGGCATGTGGTTTAGGACTGAGACATATACCTTCTGGGTATATGTTCTTTGGAGACATATACCCAGACATTGTGTTCTGGGGGACACAATTTAACTAACTAAAAGTGGTGATATAAAAACATGCTTTAGAATAGAGTGATATAATACTAAAAAATTAAAAGAGATAATAGGGAAATTACTTTTTTTAGCAAAAGTAATATTTTCTAGCTCTCAAAGTGAAATAGTGATTGGTGCTGTATTGTTCTTCCAAATAGTTCTAACAAAGATTATGATACCTCTCCTGTCCCAAATTAATACCTTTTTCTACTGGGTCTATGCAATTTTGTAGAGTTCTGATTATAATCTGCTTTTGTTAAATATGAGATTTTTAAAGCTAATTTTTACATTTTTTGTTCAAGATAAAAATCTAATCTTGAGCACATAACTTTAAACTCTCTTTTCCTGTTTGAAATAAGTTGATTTAATGTGTTCTCTTTCAGTAGTCATTTTCCTTCTAAAATGAATGTCTGTACAGTCAGTAATACCCTGAAAAGTTTTCTTTTTAAAATATAGGTATTTTAACCAAGAATGGTGATATGTGCATATAATTCCAATATTGAGGGGAGCCAAGACAGGAGTACTGTTTCAAAATAAAAAATAAAATAGGGCTGGGGGTGTAGCAGAGAGATAAAACACCCCTGGGTTCAATACCCAGTCTTTCTCTCTCTCTCTCTCTCTCTCTTTCTTTCTATCTCTCACTCTGTCTCTCTCTCTCTCTCTCTCTCACACACACACACACACACACACACACACACACACACACCCCAAATAACAAAAGATAGGAAAAAGAGGTATCTTGATAGGTGCACACCTGTAATCCCAATTACTCAGGAGGCTGAGGCAGGAGGTCCACAAGTGCAAATCCAGCCCAGCATGTCTCCAAAGAACAATTTATTTACAAAGTTTGGAGATTTAGCTCAATGGTAGAGTACTTGCCTAGCATTTGCAAGGTCCTGGTTTCAATCCTTAGCACCTCAAAAACAAAACAAAACAAAACAAAAAAAAGGTGTCTTTCAATTTGGCATTTTATAATACTTGAAGATCATTTATTTTAATATATTAAAAACTGGGCTTCCTGACCCTTATGATCTTATGTGCTAAACTCTTTTAAAAGAAAAGAATGATTATGTACATGTAATATTCATTTTGCTACAGGATATTTCCATTTAAATAGTAAGAAATTTAGAAATGTGGATCTATATTTCACCATACCTCAGATTATTGAGTGCTCAAAGTACTGGGAAAAATTAAATATTTTCAGCTATAAGGGAATTAAGACATATTTGTTTCTTGTTTCATTTGTATGGATATCTCCAGAATGATAGTCAGGTATGAGACTGTGTGTGTTGTATATTTTTTGAAACAGAAAAATTAGAAAGATAACTAGTTATTTTTAATCATGCAACAAAAGCTCTGAATCAAGCAAGAGGTGGAAGGGGTTGACGTCCCCTTCCACCTTTAAACCTTTGCTGAGTTAAACCTTTCTGAAATCCAGTTGGGAAAATTTCAGACTTCTCTTGATTATCTTTCAAGGACTGGGAGTAATATTCTGGGATCTCTGGGCTCTTAGCTGTACCCTCTGTTCTGACCTCAGAATCATCCTTTCTTTTTCATAAAAGGTGACACATGTATGAAATGGAGAACTTTTACCAGCCTGCTTCCTGACATTCTCTGCCCCGTCAGTGCCCACTGGCAGTATCTCTGAGATATAAATTTCTTAAGCACTATATTTTGCATGAATTGTATTAAGTTTCACTCTGTGAGCAAAGAACTTCACCCACAAATCTTTTTGAGACAATCCCTGTTCTCTTTTAGGCTCGTGTTGAGCTGTCTGATGGACCAAGCTCTTAAGCTTCCTAGGTGGTCCTCTAAGCACGCCCTTAATGTATCTTAAGAGCCAGTTGTGGGACATGATTTTCTGGCCTTGTGATCTTTCTGAGATTTTCACATGAGGTTTTACCACCACACTCTCAGCCTTCTTTCTGTGCCATGCTTTCATAAGTGTTCTCTTCATTTTAGCATCTTTTGCCGTCCAAACAGGATTAGGGATATCCAAGTCTCCAAGTCCTACCTCCTCAATTATAAGTTCTTTCCTCAATTTATATTTTTTTTCTTGCATTGTATTATAAACAATGAGCAGAAATCAGTGCATACCTTAAACACATTACCTGGAGGTCTCCTCACCATCATATCCAAGTTAATTGATAACACATTTTGCATTCCACACAACTGTGACATCTTCACTGATCTCTCAGTGACTAGGAAGGATCGCCCATCCTCCTGTCTGTCATAGCATGCTGTTCACTTTCTCCGGAGCCCTCAAGGGAAGTTTTCCATGACTGTATTAATAACAATTTCCTCAAGATAATCTGGACTTTTTCTATCATGATTTTCCAGCTTCAACTCACTGTCTGATTCAAAAGCCACTCCATTTGCAGGTTCTAAAATATGCATATACAATATACACATAACTATACAATAAATGAATCCAAAATAAAAATGAAAATCACCATCCACTTAATACCTCATAATTTTGTAGGTGAGAAAATCGGTTTATGTGACTGTTCTCTGATCAAGGTATCATAAAGCTGGGATGAGCTCTCGTCTGGAGGCTCTGGGGAAAAATCTACTTCAAACTTGATCTTGATATTGGCAATATTAATTTCCTTGTAGTTTTAGAGCTGAGTTTCTGTTTCCTTGCTTGCTGTTATCTGGGAACCATTTGTAGCTCCTAGAGACTCCACAAATCCCTTGCCATATGGTCCTCTCTATCTTCAATCCAGAAATGGCAAGTTCAATCCTTTTCATTCTTTGGGTTTCTGACCTCTATACTCATTTTTATAGGGCTCATATGATAGGCCCATCTGGATAGTATCCCCACCTAAACCAATTTGGAATTTCGATGATATATGTATGCCACTCTTCTATTGCCATATAAGATAACATAATAATGGTAGTAAAAGCCGTTGTGCTCATAGTCCCTTGGATTGTGCAGTTCTTCTAAAACACAAAGCGAGGATCACTGAGGCTATCTCAACAACTGAACCTATCACAGCATACCAATAGCACACAGGATTCTCTTCAAGCTAGTGCCTCCTTTGTGCCTTCAACAGGGAGCTTAAGGTTTAGCAATGTCTGGGTGGTATAGTATGATTATGGAGTCCATGGTCATTTGGTAACCCATCAGTTTCCTTTACAATAGAGTGGACTATTCTGAGAAATATGACCTAGGATACCATTCTGATAGATCAAACATATCTTGTGTCATTGGAGAATGGTGCTGGTTGTGGTTCTGCATGCAGAAAAGGCAGTCATTCCTGGAATAAAGTTGCTGGCAGTGACAGAATCACTTCCCGCTTCAGGATATAACAAATCTAAAATGCCCAATTCATCTTCATGTACCTGATGAGTCTCCTCTATAGATAGTGTTACATTGGGAGCTCAGATTGAATATATGCTGGACATTTATCAGGGGCAGTACTTAGCTTTGCTTGTTGAGTAGGAGCTCACACCATTGGGATCATACATTAACTTCGACCTTGGCTACTCTGTCCATATGCCCCATATGCTGGTACTAGGGTAGATAATAATAGGAAACAACAAATATACCTGGAAAACTAAGTCTACTTGGTTATTTAGTATCTCTCATGGAGTAAATACATACTGATAAATTTGATAGTGTGATATAAATATCATTATAATTTGTGCCTACTCTCATAAGTCAGTCTCTATGCTTCTTTTCCATATCTCCTTGTATTGGACTCAGTCAATGGTTCCCCAAATGATATTTCCACATCCCAATCCCCAGAACTTGTAAAAGTTGTAGTTTTAGAAAAGTGTCTCTATAGATGTAATCAAGTTAAGAATCTTGACATGAAGTGATTTTCTAGATTACCTGGATGGGCCATAAATCCAACAACAATTTTTCTTAAGAGATACATAGAAGAGAAGACATATAGGAAATACAAGGAGGAGGCAATGTGACCTCAGAAATAGAAATTGGAGTGTGTGATGACAATTTAAGGAATTCTAACAGTCACCAGGAGCTGAAAGAGGCAAAATATAGATTTTCCTCGAGAGCCTCCAGAGGGAGTATGGTCCTGACACCCCTCTGATTTCAGTCTCCTGACCTCCAGAATGGAGAGACTAAATTTCTGTCACGAGGTTTGAGGTTATTTCTTATGACAATCATAGGAAACTAATATACCCTCTTTTTTTTTCTTTCATTGAGATTTTATTGGTTGTGTTAAGGACCAGTTCACACACATTTCACTTTGTACACATTTAACTCACGTACCAAAAATCGAAAAAGCTGTATACTGTGATTTTTTTTTCCAGTTATTCCAGCGACTTTCCAGCTTCAAATTTGGAGGCAAATTTTCCCATAAGAGGTATCAAGTACCATATCTTCAAATGCTAATAAGCTGTTACTTAAGTCTCACCAATTCACAACTTTATATCATATACATGACATATGCAAATTTCCCATCTTTCACAGCACATTAAACAAAATTATTAAGAAAACTGGACTACCACGACCAAAGATGTTATAGAGTACACATAACTCTGACAGGGTTATGACCAAGGAGTGGTTTTCTTTAGGAAACAATTCTACCAAACAGTAACATGGGGATAGAATTTAAAATACTCAAGACATGAGATGCACGACTGCGACTCCAAATTGCCATTAAGTATTTATGCTTTGTATTGTAGGATATAAAACTAACCCCCCTCCTATGGAATGTTGAGCTGACACCAGAGACAGTCGAAGCCTCCCATAAGCCAATAGCCCACTATTTTCTGGTTGTACCAAAAAATAAACAACCAGCAAATGGTTTCACCTCTAAAAAAAATCATTTAGACTTAAAAAATGGGGTGAGGTGGGATTCCCTCCTTCTTAAAAATGTTTCTAGAGCTACTAAAAAACTTGCATTTAAAAAATAGTTGATACAAATATTCCTCTGGATTGTACAAGAAGGGAGACAGGGACCACTGATAAGACATGGTGTGTGATTAATCAGACTGGGCTCCTTTCTCTTCCGCTTGGTGAGAAGCAGGACTCTCCTCGTTTTTAGTTTCTCCGTTTTCTGCAGGCAAATCTTTAGTTTCTTGATTAGCCACTTGGGCTTGTTTTCCCCTTTGCTCCCTCTTCTCTTTTGTTTGCACTTTTTTGTCGGAAGATTTATCCTTTGCCGTGGCCTTCTTGGGCTTCGTTTCCACTTTTGCAGGAGCAGGTTTCGCTGACAACGGTGTAGATCTCTTCTTGGGCTCCTCCCTCGCCGCCTTCGGCAGAGCTGACCTTCTCTTGGGCATCCTGGCGGGGCTGGGGCGCTGGCGGGTGCTGTGGACTCCGGCGCGGGGGCCTTCCGAAGCTGCGCTGCCTGGCAGCCCAGCCACTCATTTCCATAATGTGTAGATGAACAAGTACTGAACCCAAAGCTCTGCCCTTGGGTGAATTTTCCTTTGCTACTCTTTTCAGTGTCATTCCTGAATGGGATGGTGGTGTGGTATATTTTCCATTATGTAACACTCAACCAGTGTGGTCACTTGCATTGCAGCCTAGTCTTGTTGCAGACCTGTTGTATTATATAGCAAATGAACTGGAGTGGTATTCACGTGTAACGTGCTACCTTTTAGGACCCAAGGAAGTTACCAGGTATTGTACTTCCTTCTTAGTGGTAAAGGTGTGGGATTCAATAATGTGTTCTTTATTGGAGGGGATGCCTTCACATTTCACAGATCAGCGATCTCCTAAAAACACTATTCCTAGCTGGGCGTGGTGGCGCACGCTTGTAATCCCAGTACTTTGGGAGGCGGAAACCAGAGGATCTGGGTTCGCGGCCAGTCTCAGCTCTCTCTCTCTCTCCCTGTCTCTCTCTCTCCCTGTCTCTTTCTCTCT